>JASAMX010027392.1:0-25021 GCA_030248175.1 Microlaimidae sp. YZB2_3 | reverse complement strand
GATTTTTTACTTCCTGTGTGAAATAACTGAACGCTGCCGGTCAGGAACAGAGGAATTGAAAAAAAATTCCTGGGATGCAGAGCACCGGCCGCGGCCAAAAATACCAAGATACAAAGTAGGATAGTTGCACACAAATTTAAAGGAAAATCGCAGTAAAACGCATAGTATCATTTATAAAACAAAACCCAAAAAATACCCAAGCAAAAGAGTGGTGTAGTTACACTACAAAACGGCATAAAACAATAAAAAACGAAGTCATAATATATTTTTAACGGTGTTTTACATGAAATATCAAATTTTTAATAGAAACGTGTCATAGCTTTGCCATGTAATTTGACCAAAAACAGACTATTATATTATAAATTTAATACGAAATAATAAAATTTCATTGGCTTAGTTAGTGTTTTTGTCAAAATCTTTATTCTGCACACGTTTTGTGGCGTGTATTAACCAATAAAATCACCAAAAATGCCTAATTGGCCCAACCCAAAATTCATAGGCTTATTATAAGCTTAATAATTGTTTTTTTGCACAAACAAATGTTTAAAAGATTGCTTATGGTGCCTAGAATACATTTTTGGCAGTTTTGTAAACAAAAAATCAAAAACAAGAAAGGTCATTTTTTTGGAACCCTAAAAAATTTTGGGGGCCATCCCTGAAAAAAATTTTTTGGTGTAAGAAGGGAAAAAAATTAACGGACATTTAATATATAACAATATGATCAATATCGTACACACTTCAAGCAGGAAGCAAAACAAAATAAATAATTCGGATAGTGTATTAGCGTGGCAAAAATTCGCGAAAAATCGCGAAAACCGCGCGCATCCAACGCATTATAAAAAAAATTGAGCGAACTGATTACGCTCAAACTTTTAGAAAAAACTCAGAAAAGCATGTTTTAACAGCATACCAAGCGGCGTTTCTTATCTCGTACTAATAAAAAGTTTTGTTTTTTTTGGGACCAGGTTTTTTCACCGCATCGGCTGTAGTAATGACGTCATCGAAAAACATTTTTTCGTAACCTTTTCAAAAGATAGCTAAGAGTCTGAAATTGCACTATAAACAATTAAAATATAAAATTAAAATAGCTGAAGTCTAACTCTTTTATAGAGAACTTTCAGTTAATTCAAAGTTTTTTGTAGTTAATCTAATTTATTCTATGAATGTTGTTTTTGCTGGAATTAAAATTCTCGCTGTGTTGTAAAAACAACAGTAGTTATAGCAATTTCTTACAGTAGTTACAGTCAACTTACGCAACACTATACCGCAAAAAAAATGAAGAATGCCCAAATGTCTGTTAAACAATTGTTTTAATTTTATGTTAAGCAATCCACATGTAGATTTTTTATCATGTACAAATAAAAATTTGCGAACGTAAAACTCCTAAATAAAATATTTCTACATAATACACTGTCGAAAAATTCAAATTAATTAAAATATTCCACCGTTTAACATATAAAATAAATTATACGTCTAATGCAACAAAAATCCTAGAATATTTGTATATGCTAAGGTGTTCTAATTAGTATCTATACAAGTAAGTATAATTAGAACACCTGTTTAACACCCCGTCGAATATTCTCTTCTCTTGTGCATTCTTAGAACGTAACAATATATTGCACATAATATATTGGTTTTAAAACTGTTTAGGCAGCTTTATAGCATCAGTCGCATTGGCTCATGAAATAGGGCACAATGTTGGGATATATCACGACGGGACTGGTCAACATAATAAATGTGACGGTAGTTGCTGCATTATGAGTCCTTACGCCGGCAATCCAGGAGCCGTTATCGACTGGACCACGTGCTCAAACAGCGATTTTCAGTCGTGGCTGCAAAGTGGTGTAACCTGTTTGGACAGCGCAGTCTGCAACAACAATTTTGAACAATACCCAGGCCTTATTGCCCCCCATGAACAACAAGTATGCTTATAAAATATTATTTTGTAAGAAATAAACATATCGACACAAACATAAAGTATGAAACTAGAAACTGTATGCCGGTGTGGAATAGAATAATATGTATTGTTTGCCTAAGGTCAATCTGGAATAGAATTTTTTGCTTTATGTACTAAAGATTGAAATGTAGAAACAATCTAAGATTCTCTAAGGTTTTCGGTCTTAGGGCTGCTCTTTATGACTTGCTCTTTTTCGAATTCGCATTTCGAAGTGCAATTTCGAAACTGACAAGCGTGAGCAAGAGTTGTTTATTTATTTCTAACAAATTTTTATCTTTTCATTTTTTTTAAAAAATTATTACAGTGCTTTTCCTGAAACTTTTGCACCCGGTCCGTTTAATACTACGACTGTTATTAAGGCAGACCGGTTTGTTTTTCCCTGTCTTTGTGCCTTATTCAACCAGGATTCACTTTTACTTTCTGTTGTCGAAATTACTTGAAACAATAATCACAAAAATTATAAAACCTCCATTTTTGATACTCAGAGCTGGAACTTGAGTCAAAAATAAGGAAATTGAAGCCGTTAGCTCCAAGTTCCCTGCTGGTGGCTCTAAAGACCCCGGACCCTATTTTTTAAAACAATTGTTTAAAACTTGTTTATTTTTAATTATACCATTCTTACAACTCTTTTTAATTAGAAAATTTTCTTGTGAAATTAAAACTTCCTTGCTTTTGCTGTAGCGCACAATGTAACCTACACAGTAACACTTGTCGCAAATGGGTTTCCCGCCCAAACCATTGGTATGACGTCTTTTGAAAGCTTTTTTTTATGGAAGTATTTTGACAAGGATTTTCCAAGAATGTGCAATGGTACGCAAGAGTAAAATAATAGCGTTTTCGAAAAAGTTTTACCACTAATTGAACACGATAAAACCTGTCCATTTAAATGAAATTTGTTCAGAGGTAAATATTTTCACAGAGCTTTGACGTTATAGAATTACTTTTAGTCAATTAGCGCTTAGGAAAAAATGGAGATCTTTCATTCATTGAAGATCCATTTTTCCCACGTGCTAATTGGCTAAAACAGCTCCTCCCACAACCATTCCAACAGAGGAAAACATTTATGACGCGATCACGAATACCATATGACATTTTGAGGTTCCTTAAATCCTGACGTAAATAAAAGTTAAATATGTTTATATATGCTTTTATTATAATAAAAGCATTTATTATCGAAAAAAGCAAGCATAACAGCTGTTTATTAAAAAAACCCACGTAGAAATAAGAATGTCAATAATTTAGTATAAAAAAGTACATAATTTTAAAGAATTTTCAATGTGAATTTCAATATTCGCACATAGCGACAATTATTAAAATTCGTATAAAGTGACTGTAATTTACCTGCTGCGTTTCGTGCTTTTTCGGCAATCACTTTGTTTTCTTCTCATAAAACCTGTATTAATTGATAAAAAGTTTCAGTACACCTACAAACAATTTTCTTCCTTTGAAACGAGATCTAGACGGTAATACTTTATGTTTTGGCCTGAAAAAATGAATTATAAAGCAAAACATTACATCAAACATTTGGCGTTGCAAATTAGAACTCAATTGTTGAACAAGTTTTTTGCAAAATGCACAAAAACCGTGGGGATTCAACACGTCCTGAAAAATTGAGGAAGTGAACTTTTGTCGAATATTCTGAAAGTACTCGAGTTATTTAACAACATACCAAGCGATTTTTTTATCTTTTACTGAAAAAATTGTTTTTTAAGACCCTGGTTGTTTTTACTTATTTCAAAAGTCTGAGCTATGCTCGAATATATGTCTTCTGCAAATTTTCTTCTCATAAAACCTGTATTAATTGATAAAAGGTTTCAGTACACCTACAAACAATTTTCTTCCTTTGAAACGAGATCTAGACGGTAATACTTTATGTTTTGGCCTGAAAAAATGAATTATAAAGCAAAATATTCATCAAACATTTGGCGTTGTAAATTAGAACTCAATTGTTGAACAAGTTTTTTGCAAAATGCACAAAAACCGTGGGGATTCAACACGTCCTGAAAAATTGAGGGAGTGAACTTCTGTCGAATATTCTGAAAGTACTCGGAAAAGTTATTTAACAGCATACCAAGCGATTTTTTTATCTTTTACTAAAAAAATGTTTTTTAAGACCCAGGTTGTTTTTACTTATTTCAAAAGTCTGAGCTATGCTCGAATATATGTCTTCTGCAAATTTTCTGCCCCGTTATTGAGATATAACGTTTCAAAGTTTTGTTTTAATCGTATGGGGTCTTTAGAGCCGCAGGTAGGGAACTTGGAGCCGTTAGAAAATTTTTGCACCTTTTTTTAGGCTTCGTTTTGGCTTTTTGTAACATTTCGTGATTAGACCCATAAAAGATTTTGAAAATTACATGCATAACCAACACCCTAATATGCATTTTACTTCTGAATTGGAATCGAACTCTCCGTTTTCGTTTTTGGATAATAAAATAGTTCGAGAAAAAAAATCGTTTTTTAACATCAATTTTTAAGAAACCTACCGCCAGTGGACTTTATTTAAATTTTTTTAGCTTTCATCAAAACACTATATGCTATATGCTATATATCTCATAAACACAATGTTGTTTCGCGCTTATTCGATTTACAGTTCTTATGAACTTTTACATTTGGAAATATCTCATTTAAAATCAACGTTTCACAAAAACGGATATCTAATCAGTTTTATTGGCAATTGTATTAAAATATTTTTGACAAAATGCTTAATCAAAAACAAATAGTTAGTTCGGTTCCTAAAAAATTGTCGTTTTATCTTTACTATTTCTAGACATTGCGTCTAGATATTATTAATAATATTATTATTAGAATTATTATTAGAAAAAATAGACTATGATTAGAAACTAAAAAGATAAACTATTATTAGAAAAAAAAGACTAAAATCATTATTTAAACATAACCCACAAATTGATCTTAGGCTAGTTTTTGTACCTACTTGACTATTACAACGATGTTTTCGTTTCAAAGATAATATCACTATGTTCCTACATTTACAAATACAAGTGTGCTACTTGCAATTGTAGTTATATAGGACAGTGTTCCCGTAGATTTCATTCCTGCTGGCAGATCATAAGGGTTTATCTGAAAGAATTGAAATGCCAGTTCACAACAGTCGATCAGTTGTTTATGAGCATAGCTTGCAAATGTAATAATAATGACCTCGAAATCCTTTTGGGTTGCCTTGAAAGTCATAATTAGAAGAAATATGTGCTGAATGCATGACAGATAAAGGCAAATTATTATTAACTTTTATTCCACCATTTTGAAATGATAAAACAAATCTTTGTCAGGAACTAAATAAAATTAACAATGTAATATAGTGGATTAACAAAAAAAGCGAACTGAGCAGAATTAAATACTAAACATTTGATTCTCAAAAAAACACGTAAAATTACAAAAACAATTACTAAAATTTTTTCTACAAAGCATAATTGTTAAGTAAACGAGTATAAACGTTTGGAACAAAGTAAGACATTTCGACTGAATGGGAATTAAACAAATTAGGATTATTTTTATTCGCCAAAATAAAACACGCTTCTTTGAAACAAAGACTATGAAAACTGTCGTCAAAAGCAAGAAACTTTAAAAAGCTAAAACTATGATTAGTAACCCTAGAATGTAATGAAACACCAGAAAGTGAAGAGTCACAAGCTGAACTATTTACAGCACGTTTATGTTTAGTAAAACAAGTCAAAAAGCTTCGTTGAGTGTGACCTACATAAAAACAATCACAAACATCACATTTTAAAAGATATACAACGTTGTTACTGGCTAATTTCTCGGACGGAGGTGACTTATTTTGGTTAAACAAAAGTGAACGGATAGAAACAAGCGAACGGTAAAATGTTTTAAACCCTGAGTTATTAAGAATGCGCTTTATGGTGTAAGAATTTTTACCGAAAAAAAGAAGAATAATTGTGGGAAGGGGGCTTTTTAATGGGGATGGTAGGGCACAACCAGATTTGACTCGCGAAACATCAAAGAATTTCTTTGGAATAACCGTGCTTATTAACAAAAATATTAGATAAAAAAATCAAAATCTTTCTTAAGTAAAATCATATTAGTACAGTACCGCAGCGCACGTAGTTTTAAGGTGTTAATTATGCCCGAAATGTATTAATTAGGTATAAATGAAAATTTTGATATGTAACGATTAGAATGAGTGAGTTTGCGGTAGACTTGTACTTCAATTTTACTTTCGGAGTGCTTAATAAGACTATCTAAAAACGGCAATGTACAAGAAGATTCAAACTCATGGGTAAAACGAATTTTTTTAGACTTAAGAAAATCATGAAACTCACCTAAAAATGCACATAATAAAGCCTCATAGTCAAAATAAGGAACATAAAATTCAAATATTAAAAAATATCATCAATACATATAAATAAATACAATAAATATACATCAATACATGTATATCTGCGGAAAATATTAGTTTAATAACACTCGAACACACATCTTTAAGAAAACGAGACTCTTAAACACCTAAGTATAAATCACTAATTGATACAGATATAGGACTTACCATAGAAACTTCATAATTTTGCTAGAGCAGTTTATTATCAAACTTTAAAAAGCTATTACCTAAAACGCATTCAAATAATTATACAATAGTAGTAATGTCAGCAGTATTAAAAAACGGCACACTATCACGCTAAAAACGCTCAGAGTTAGATAAAATATTCGATAACTCACTTAAAACAAACTTAGTTTCAAATTATCAAACAAGCTAACAACATCTATACTGACCATAAAACACTTAGGTTTAATAAGCATATTCATAAGCTCAGAGATAAAACTAGAGATAGATGAGATTTGAAATTCTAAAGACTGGACGGAAGGTTTTAAAACTAAATCTAATATCTTAGCATTATTACAAAACATAAAACCATACATACGAGTTATTACTCGTACAGGATTATCATTTTATGAACTTTTACTATAGGCCATAAAGGTTAGGTAAAACGCTTCTATCAAAATTTGGCTTTGTTCCTTCAATTTTTAAATCTTAAGTATACAAATAGGGAGTTGTTGCACCAGATAAATAAATTTTACTTAAACTATAAACCACTTTTGTCCAAACTTAATATATATAAGAAGTCAGATTTAACCATAACTTATCTTTAATTATTTGCTTCTTTTCTAAATACATCAAACTATTCTATAACTATTAAAAATTTGAAGGTATGCTTTTGCATACCTTGTTGCACGATCCTGGGCTGTCTGTGGTTCGCCACAACGCCAGTAGCTTAATCGCTACTGGAGTAGCTTAATGGCTACTGCAGGTTGCTTTACTGCTAATTTTTTAGCAGCAAAACCTAAAATTTATTTCTTCTTTAAAATTAATTGCTTATAATTTTGCCTTTTACTGTTTGGTTTTTCAAATTAATAATCACTATATTTCTTATTACTATTTTCAATCAACAATTGTTAAAACTAAATTATGCAAATTGACTACTAAATTACTAATAAGGGATTAATCCACGGTGTTTAATCCAAACCAGTAACTTGTTCCTGCCTGTATGTGTAAAACCAGTAAAACACGGATCATAATGCATTACATTACTGCTTTTTGTTGTATTTGCACGCGTGTTAATTTTTTAAGAAATTTTTTTAATAATGTTATTATTTTGGCGTGTTGTATTTTTTTTAATGTTTTTTAATATTTAAATTGTCATTTAATTCCATTTTTTATTTTATTTTCTTTCTAATTATTTTTTAAAAAATTTTTAATAAAAAGTTATATTTTTTTAAAAAGTTTTAGTTAAGTATTTTTGTATATAATCTTCATTTTTCTCAAACCACTGCTTGTTTTTTCATTGCATGTATTAGAATAAACTTATAAAATAAGCATTTTGTATTTTATGCTAATCTAATAACTGTTTTTATATTTGTTTTATAATGTAAAAATTTATACAAAAAATTATAAAATAACTTAGTAGTTTATTCTAATTTGTAACATAAGTATAATAGCCCCCGCTGATGACGTGCAACTATTATGCTTATTTGTACATTACGTGTTTGGGGAAGCACAGAAACATGTGATTTTTATGTTTTTTTTTGTTTTATTATTTTGTTTATCTGTAACTTTAGGTATGCTCAGCTAACTAACCTAACATTTTTTGTTTGCTATTAATACTCATAATAACACTCGAAGGTAAAAAAGACGAAAGAATGGATTTAATATTTGTGTAGGCCCCTTTAATATTAGCTTTGGTTGTTTTTGAAAAAAGTTGTTTATTGGAAAAGTAAGAAGAAATTTTTTGTCAATAATTTTGTTTTTGTAAAATAACTGTTTTTGAACCTTTATTAGCATCTACAAATATTAGATTTTCTACTTCTGCCTTCTTTTTTATATCAGGCACAACAGTTGTAACCTTTTTATATTTTTTTTAAAAATAAAACTATGCATTAAACAGGATGATACTTGCGCGCGAACACTATCAAATGGGATGTCTAAACTAGGAGTTTTGCTAACTTTAAACAGTGCTGATTCAACAGCACTTAACGCGTCTAAAACAGGAACTTTCTTAGGTGGAAGACAAAATTTTGGACCACAGGCTAAAACATCCATTCCTGCTTTGGTAAAACTGCTAGAGGAATTGTTAACAATGATAGAGTTTCTAAATTCCTTATCTGGCCAAATACTATTGTCATTTTGAAAACAGCTGTATTTTTGTGAATAAAGTTTTCTAAATTTCGAATCCTGTATTAGTTTCTTTTTGTGAAACGTTGAGTAATAACGATTTTTGGCGAAAAGTAAAACTGTTGATAAAACCTTATCATCCGATAAGTTTTTAAAATAAATTAAAGAATTGGTCAGCGACTTTCGAACGCTAGCTTCTAGAATAATACTGTCCTTAATTAAAGTTTTTAAAACTGAAAATTTTGTAAATTGATTGGCTTTTCTTGTGTTGGGGCCAGCCCGACTCTGAAAAGAGTTAAAAATGTGCTTAACAAAAGTGAAGTTTGCAATTTTGGAAAAACTTAATTCTGCATTGAGTTTTCGTTAATTTATCATTCCATCTTATTGTTTTTGTAATTTTACGTGTTTTTTTTGACAATCAAATCTGTAGTAAATTAATTCTGCTCAGTTCGCCTTTTTTGTTAATCCACTATATTACATTGTTAATTTTATTTAGTCCCTGACGAAGATTTGTTTTATCATTTCAAAACGTTGGAATAAAAGTTATTAATAATTTGCCTTTATCTGCCATGCATTCAGCACACATTTCTTCAAATAATGTAATAATACATCATAAAAATTTTTCGGTATTAGGGAGGGAAATCAGGATTTTCTTGTGAATTAATAAAAAGATGCGCTACTAATTTGCAAATATCAACCTGAGTTTAACGCACAAGTATAGCCTCTGAACCTCCATATTTATTCCGACTGTCGTGTTTTTATCATAAGTTTTTATTGTGTAATTTTGTAAAAATGTGTTTCTAACGCGTTGTTTTTGTATTTTTCAAAAGTATTTGTTTTTTCAAAAAAAATTTTTTCTCGGGTTTTATCAGTATAATAAATTTTCTTTGTGCGTTTTGCAAAATTTCATAAAATTTTATAAAAAAAACTTTCTAAAGTGTTTTAAAAACTTTTATTTGCAATCAGTTTTTAATTATTACTATAATACCGTTTGTTTTAATGTTTTACATACAGTTCTTATTTTTAAAATAGTCAAAATTAGTAGGTCTTTTAATATTAAGTAGTATTTTATATTATGCAGTTTTATTTCATTTATATTATATTACAATTTTTCACGTTTTATGCTTTACCTTTTGGTTTTTAGATCCTTATGATTGATAACGGTAATCGTGTTTTACCAAAACTCTTGAAATGATAAAAGTTTTAAAGTTTGTCTTAATCTTTGCAGTTAGACTACGGTTCCCAAAGACCAAAAGCTTACATCAAGTGAAAATTTATTGCATTAATTTTGACTGTTTACAATCAGTCATTCAGCATGATAATAATACCCACCATGATAAATGGTAAACATACCTTTTATATTTACAGACATTACAAACTACAAACTTTTGAAAATTTTTGTTTTTTTTTATTTTAAACAATATATAATAATTTTATTATTTTGCAAATATTACTGTAGACTTTGCTTCAAGACACATTTTTTTCAATTGAATTGAAAAATTTGAGCTAGAAGCTGGGCTTAAAATAACAACCTTTTCTCTACTGTTGGAACGCTCTGAAACCTCACTATTGAGGCTGCGAGTTCAGCTCCTGACCCAATTTTCTAATTTAATTGCAAAAGTGGTCTTAAAACAAACCTAGGTAATATTGGCTAAATAATAAACCTACAAAATCAAAAGCCGCTAAAAAGTTCTGCGATAGATAAATGCTATTTTGTAAAATAATAAAATATGACAAACTAAAATGGACATTTTCCAACAGTTTTACTACAAATTTTTGGTTTATGTAGTCAAAATAATTTTTATTTGAACTAACCAAACATGTGTAGATTAGTGAAACCTAATTCACTCTGTTTTAAAAGTTATGTATTTGTTTAGGTTTACGGAAAAATTGGTCTTTGCTCCAGATGGAGTTACAGCAGTCATTCGGATCTTGACAAGTGCTCTGCCGTAATTTATTTGAAAAATGTGGCAATACCTGCGACTTGGAGTGCTACACAATCACGATTAGATGGAACATTTTGCGGAACTAATATGGTAATTATTTATTACATCTCTTCTAGTTTCATTATGATTAGCAATGTTGTACTTGGAGTACTGTTCTCTCTCTCTCTCCCTCTCTCTCTTTCTCTCTCTCTCTCTCTCTCTCTCTCTCTCTCTCTCTCTCTCTCTCTCTCTCTCTCTCTCTCTCTCTCTCTCTCTCTCTCTCTCTCTCTCTCTCTCTCTCTCTCTCTCTCTCTCTCGCGCGCGCGCTCTCTCCCTCTCTCTCTGCCAAAAGAAATTATTAAATCTAATTATTATATTTAAGATGTGCGTCGGTGGTCACTGTGTTGCCAATCCTATTACAGTTCCTGTTACTGATGGAGGTTGGTCCACTTACTGGTTGATTGACACAGTAAATGATCACTGCGGAGGAAACTGCCCTACTTGTAGTGTTGTTGGACAGGTATCGATAAAATTATAATTTGAAAAGTAAGAAAAACAACTCAACATTTTTTAAAAAATTATTGGGGAATTCAGCAAGTGCGAATAACTTGAAAATACCAATATCCTCATTTCATTGTAAAATATACTATTGTTGTTGATTTAATCTAAAAATAAATTATGGGATTCAAATTAACTCTATTGCCTCATTCAGACTTATATTTGTTTTTGAATGAAAATCTACTACTTCCTAAAATATTGCAAAATTAATAAAAAACAAACGTCGATTGTGACAATGTATATATCAAAGATTTAAAAAAAAACATGAACAGCAAGAAAAAAAATATGAAAAAATGTTTATAGTTACAGCTAATAAACTAAATTTGTTAGAATAAATAAAAACAAAAATTTGTCATAATAAACTAAACTGAATTTCTGAGTCATTTGTTTTTTTTTTCTTTTAGATTCAAAAGTTTTATCGATAAATTTGCTAATTCTAAAATTTTTCTACATACTTTTTCCCTTTATTCATAAACTTTAATTAATCAAAAACAAAATTTATAAACAATACATGTTCGTTATTTTCAATGTCAAACAATAGGCACGGATTTGATAGCATAAAAACAAGAAAAATGGAAGGTAGCAGTAGAAATAAAGTTAAACACATGCTTTAATTTTTTAATAATAAAAAAATTGAGCCTACGTAATTTTTTTCTATTTTTGATAAATTTTTAGGATCCATTAGTCGCCGAAATACGACTCTGTAATAATCCTTTTGTGTTAAATGGTGGTACGGACTGTTTGGGTCACAATGCAAGAGGTGTGATTTGTGGCAGCACTGGAACTTGCTCATCCGGAACATTTAGTAATAGAGAAGCATGGGCCGATAGTCATTGCAGTGAGTCAGGAAGAGTCTTTAGCTTTTGGTTAAATAATGGATGCATACCAGCTTGTCAAGGTGGTGGTAAGTTTTCAGATCTGCAGTTAATTTGGAATTTTTTTATGTTTTACTTATTAAAGCCTTAACAAAAAAAAAGGTTTTTGTTTAAAAATAAGCTTTTATACACTTATATTTCATGATTTTTTAAAATTCTAGTTTCATATAGCATATAAAAACATTGTAGTTAAACCACCCATATTTTCATTTGATATGTAAGTATATCTGTCATCCAGCATGGTAATTTTTATAAAACCGCACATTTCTGTTAATTGCGGTGAATATCTTAATAGATACCGGAAATAATAGCATGATGTGTGGTTTAAATCGTCAATAGTGTTCCGGTAACTACAATCACGTCGGCAACACCTTTTTACGCTAATAATAATCAGTTTTCTACACAAAAAAACCACTGTCAAAATTCCGTTTTTAGTAAGGAATAAAAAAATTGTGTAATAACAAAAAAATATGCCACATCTTATCAGAAGTTAAAAAAAAATATTAAAGTTGCTAACAAAATATGGTTTTTTAGCTGCAAAGCTTTAAAAAAATTATGCTCTTCGGTTTTGAAGATCTACTCATTAATAGTATGTAATAACAAAAACTAAAAAAATAGCATTTTTCGTGATTTTTTTTGAAAAATAGAAAAAAAGGAAAAAAAATGTCAATACAGATTTTTTAAAGGAGGAACATATTACGGTGGATTGGTTCCAAATGGAGTCCACTGCCAGGACCCCTCCGGAACTGTCAGCAGCGATTGGGCCTGTGTAAATGGGGAATGCCTTCAGAAAAACGTCTGCTCCGAGCCTTATGCCGGTTATTATGTAGAAGATGTGGGTATGTGCCCGGTAGACTGCGCATACAGTACTTGGGCCGACTGGGGAGTTTGCCAATGTCCACCAGGAACTCAAACTAGAACGCGATCCATTGCAACGCCAGACAGCAATGATGGCATGGCCTGCGACACTAATTTACTTTCCGAAAGTCAATCTTGCACTTGCGGGAACAGTAAGTTTTATTTGATTAAAATTAATACTACAAATCATACAAAATCAATTGAATTTTTTTAACAAATTTTTTGTTTAAAAGAAAAGAACTGACAATGTAAATAAATAAACCAGCAATTATGCCTTATGCTATGCTACTGGTGGTGTTGTTTGTCATATTTGGTCATATTTGTCATCGTCAGCCATCAAGGTATGTAGTTTTCATTGCCACGCGTAGATTTGTTTTCTGCTAATAAATAGTTGCAATAAGAAGTTTTAGTCACATTAAAAAAAGAACATGATAATTCATAAAAAAACCGACTGTTACCTATATGGAATTTCTTTGCAAATTTAAATATAAACAGAGTAAGGATAGTCAGAAAACAGAGCTCTGTACATACTTTTCTGTGTGTTTGTATTCCTAACCCATGAAATGCTTATAGTTTAGGGATTGTCGAAAATGTATTGTTATAAACATATTTTAAAATGTTTATTTATTTCGCATGAAACAGGTTGGCAAAGTTAGTGTTACTTGGCACTAAATGAGCAACCTAATAACTTAATAATATTAACAAACAATCAATATTATCACAATTTAGCATGTCTCATTGGGGATATAATCCAGGGGCGACCTTTAGTTTGCAAGACATACGTTTTACCAATGCGCCACAATTTCAATATTTAAATGAGTCACGTTGGTCACAAAGCAAAGTTCTCAACCAACCTAATTTTATGACAACGCATTTTTACAATCACTTTGCATTTTGCAATTTAAACAATATTTAATTAAACTCTCTTAATATTATTTTGAAGGTATAATATTAGTCAATAGAAAGCCAAAATATTTACCCTATTTTAAAATTAAGATGCTAATCCTTTGACTTGACAACACTTTTACTATTGGCCCAAAATTATTATTAAATCTTATTAGTCTATAATGAGGTGAAATATCATATTTTTACTGTGAATTAAATCAGAAAAATTTTGACATACAAATAAATACTGTATATTTTACAACAAACTCTGTTTCTGTAGTTTTAAAAGCAAGTTTAAAAAGTTCTAAATTGACAATTGACAATAAAAATTCCAGATTGACCTTGTTTTATTAATTGTAATCTTAATGTTTAAATCCAGATATTTTTTTTTAAAATTTCAGTCAATAATGATTGGATTTCCTATTAGTAACGATTATTGACCGTTTAAAAATAAAACATAATGTTGCGTCGCAGGTAGACACATTTTTATAAAATATCTAATAAATTTTTATATAACTATTAGCAAATTAAACCCCAGTTGACCTCAAAAGTTTGCAGTATTTAATCGACTATTTAGCAATAAAACAATATAAAAAAGTTTCAACAAAAACTGTTTTAATATTATACCTTACTTTAACAAGTTTTTATCAAATCGATCAATTTGGAACACAAATAGGGTAACTGACTTAAGTTTGGCCGGGCCTTAGGTTCGGCCGGGCCTTAGATTCAATCACCAATTTATGGTGTTAGAAAATTGGCTTATTTTTAAAACACAAAAGAACTGGCACAAAAGTAACTGGATGTATGTTTAAAAAACTGTTTTTGCTAATTTTTTTATTCGTGTAAATTCTGCATTATCATTTTCATATAAAAAAGTGCATTTTTGTGGTTTTATAAATTTTTTCTCGGTTTTTAAACTGAAACGAGGCAAAATATAACCTTAAAATAACTTTTATTTAGTGATCAGTATTGCTAATTTTCATGTTTTTTTGTTTTCTTCGAAAAGGTTTGAATGCATTAAAATAAATACGCAGTTTTAAATTCCCTTAAGTTCGGCCACATTAAAATCCAGGGTGAAAAAACCTGCTGTTCATTTGCCGTTTTCAAATCTTAGGGTACTGTACTTTTAAAGATTTTTATATTTTTTGCGCTCGTTTGAGTAAAAAGTCGCTCGCTCGCTCGTTCGAGTTCATGTCAAAAGATTATATGGTATAAATTAAAATAAATCAATTATTTTACAATAACACAATGTAAAATATGGTTTTAAAGTTTTATTTTTAAGTTGTGTTTGTGATGTATTTTTTTAAAAATTCAATCACTTGCCTACGTGTTTCAGCTAACTCGGTTTACTTTGACAGCTTCTTCCTTAAAGCCCAAGCCTACGGCTTCCTGTTTCTAAGTTTCAGCGAAACCCAAAAATCTAGCAAAACTTTCGATAAAGTTATTTGACATAATTTTTGCTTGATTTTTTAGGTTTCGCTAAGGCTTAAGAAAACGTAAGCTTTGGCTTTTGGAAAAAAAAAATGGCGAGTTAAATTCGTCGAGGTAGACTGATTTAGCTCGTTTATTAAATGTCATTTTGATATCAAAAATTAGATTAAGATGGGTAACAAAAGGCTTATAATTGTTTATTTAATATACCTTTACTTAGATGTCTTTAAATAAAACCGAAATAAGGTGCAATTCCCATACGTGTACCAATTATCGATTTGTCCGATTCAAAAGTAAATTACACATACATATAAAGCATCTTTATACCTTAAATCAGACACGTAAACCTTAATTTGAAAGTTTTTTTTTTGGGATTTAAATCTTCTTCTAAAACTTATGACTCCATTTATGTCCGAAAATTTCATTTATCCATTTATGTCTCTTTTTTCATGAACAATTTATGTTGTCAAGTAAAATTTTTTACTAAAGGAAAGCTTTTAAACAATTTAAAAGTTATTTTTTCGGATTTCAAAAATAGTTCTTGGCAGTTCTAAATATAGCCAAATTTTTTTTATAGTTCCACCGATTTTTTATGAAAACCAGTTAAAAAAAGGTTAAATCTCCGTTTTAAAAAAAAAAAACTCGAAATTCTTTAAAAACGCAATCAAATTATTAATATTTTCCCCGCGATGTGGGTGGGGGTTTTAGCCAAAAAATTATAGTAATCAAATGTTCTTCTGGTCAGTTATGCATCATAGTTCAACTAAACTCAATCTCATCACATTAACCAGAGAACGGTGTTGATTTTCTAGGTTTTTTAGACGGTAAGACAGGGCCTAAATTCTGTAGCTGGCCCGCATTAACAAAAACAAAAACAAAATATGTCAAAATACAGTTTTGCTTATTTTTTAGGTTTGGACTTGAACAAAAACTAAAATTAACCGAAACTATGTATAAAGTATCTTTTAAAGCCGAATAAAATATTAAAGTCCATGTTTTTGTTGGTCCATGTGACAATTAAATTTTTAAACTTTTTAGATATTTTTAATTCTCCAGACTTTAGCAAAGTAAAAAAATAGTTTTCCATTTTATTTTATCGCTTAACAAAAGTTTTTCTTTGGAGCATAAATATTGCATACCAAAAGTAAACAATTTTTGGGCTTAAATCGGCTCATAACTCCTTACAGAAGCTTTAAATCCCAAAAATAACCTTAAAATTAAGGATTACGTTTTCAATTTAGGGTATAAAGATGTTTTATATGCAAATTTTACTTTTAATATATATTCGGTACGGTACACATATAGAACTTGTAGCTCCAAATAATGCACAATCAGGATCTCACAAAAAAATTTTGCGCAATAATAATAATCTACCAAGCCAGTCCATATTTTCTCAATGCGGCCTGCCAATTTTTTAAAGATAATTTGAATCATAGATGTTTTTTTGGTGGGACAGAGGGGTTCACCCCCTCCCTAAAGCCAAAATTTCGGACCTTCCTAGAACAAATCCAGGGCCCCCCTTCTCCCCCCAAGCTTGAAAGCGGTCCGGCTTGACCCCTCCCTAGCGAGGATGATCCCCTTCCTCCTGATCAATTAAGAAATACATTTTTTTACTGTCAAAAACACGGTTTTTTAGTTAAAAACAATGTTTAAATACACTTTTTAGGCCTAAACTGGCTGTTTTAGTATATAAAATTCAAAATTAGACCTAAAAACACCTAAATTATTGATTTAAAAAATCATATCCCCCCTGAGCCCCCCTAATTTTGAAATATCGCACCTGGGGTCGACCCCCCATAAAAAGCCAGGGAGGTCCGAACCCACTGGATCCCTCTTCCCTTAAAAATTTTGGCCTTCTACCCGGGGGTGGACCCCCCAGGCGGGCCATACCAAAAACATCTATGATTTGAGAACCTAAATTTAAATCCCTCCCTAAAATTAAATCCCCCTAAAATAAAATGACCGCCCCCCCCCCCTAAAATGAAATCCTGGGCTACGCTGAATGGCATCACTGAATGGGGTTACGCTAGCCACCTGACCCATCACTTACCATTATATTAATATGGAATACTAATTCTTCAAAAAGTTGTTTAAAGTATATTAAAACTGTCAGGTTATTTCTTTGGCGGATTGATGCAGTCAAAAAAATTACGTAGTCAAGATATGTATGGGTGGGGTTACCTAATTCATAAGTTACCAACTTTGATTGAATTGTCTGGAAGAAATTCCTCAAAAATCATATTGAAACACATTTAAAAATTTGGGTTTTTTTGGCGGAGGGAGGCAGTCACATAGTAAAAGTCCTAAACTTCTGGTGGAATGGGGTTACCCTAGCCACCCGACCCATCCTTTACCATAATATGAAATGCTAATCCTTTAAAAAGTTTCAAAAAGGTATAAAAACAGCAAAACTGTCAGGTTACTTTTTTGGCGGAGGGATGCAGTCAGAGAGAGTTTGTAGTAAAGATGTTTGCAGGTGGGGTTACCTAATAATTTTAGGTTTGGATTATATACCAATGGACCATAAGGAATTTCTCAAAGAATATTAAAACGCAGTTACAAAGTTACCAGGTTATTTTTAAGCGTAGGGATGCAGTCAGATATTAAACATCAATGATAGGCAAAAGTGGCGCAGCTATATCCCTCCCCAACTTTTTTAACGTCTAATTTTTCCTTAAAACTAAAAATTCTAATTATTTAATCCAATAGAGTGGAAAAATTTTTTTACCATACTTATTTTTTTTTTAAATTGGGTGGTTGTAATAAAAGTAGTGTTTTGTGGATATAGTTTTTTTCACGTAAAAAATTGAGCAAAAAACACAACATTCTAAAATTGAATTTTCAAGGTTTTGATATACTTATTTAAAGCCTTGTTATTAATTATAACAGATTGTGAAACGGAAAAAATATTATGTACCAAGTACAATACCCAAGGAGAAAATTTGTAACCTTTAAGAATATTTATCGTTCGTTTTAGCAATAGTTATAGCCATTTTTTTCTTGGTGGCCAAACTTAATGGCTTTAGAAAAGTAGTTTAAAGTTCCACTGATTTTTATTTATAACAGACATTTTCAAATTTTGCACTGGAATAACAAAAATAGCTATTGTTAGATTTTTGGACTGAATCTTGGCTCAATTGAAAGAGCCATGACATAACTATTTAATAAAATAGAAAAAAATGGCCGAACTTAAGTCAGTTACCCTACCTATTTTCTATCACCTAAAACTGACTAATGTTTGTATATTTTGTGAAAAGGCGGGAATTTGAAAAAAATTTCCAATTAATTTAAAAAAAACACATCAAAAGCGCACAATTTTAATTGGTCTGCTTATGTCCTCTGTACAACTTACGACTTCAACCAGATTTAATACAACGATAATAATATTAATAACAATTAACGTTGAAAAAGTGAAAAAGTGATCAAAGATATTAAAAAGCTAGTGCCTACTAAGACTCGTAAGCATGCCTCTATTTTAGCATGCGAGACATTTACTGTCGCAAATGGAGTCATATCCTACAGTATAGGAGGAAACCCCGTGCCCGATACCAGCGTGGCAACTATTACTTGTGACTCATGCTTCCAGCTAAGCGGCTCCTCCACAAGAACTTGTAATTCCGGTGCCTGGTCTGTAGTTGCTCCTACGTGTATCCTAACAAGTAAAAAAGCATGTTTGTTTGTATTTGTTTTCATACCAAAAATTTGTCTTTCTTATTTTTGACTTTGATAGTCATTCAAACTATCAAAATAAAACTTTAAAATATATCAAAAGTTTCTATGTGGTGTATGGTGCAGCGTTTTTGACTCCACACTTTAATACTAAGTTAATTCTTGGACAACTCAAAGTTTAAACTTAGGCTCACTTCCTTCTGGGGTTTGAATTGCTGTTATTCTCACCCTTAATATATTATGTTAATAATCATAATTAGAAATTATAATTTTCTTTTAGTATTGTTTTAAAATTGTTTTTTAAATTAACATTTTTTAGCGTGTACTGCACTTACTGCACCAACAAATGGGGGCATTACTTATGGCGGCCAAACAGGGGGATTGAACTGTCTAGGAACAACAGGCACAGTTTCTTGTAATAGTGGTTATACATATCAAGGGGCTAGCAATGCAATCAATTGCCAAGCTGATGGAAACTGGGACGCTACAGTTTCTACCTGTGATCCTGATTGTAAGTAAAACTTTTCTTATTTTTTTATAGACTAGTTCGGAATAAGGGTTTTTTAGTGTTAGGAAGAGGGTACAATAACTACTAGCGCCAATCATATGTAGAGGGAAAATTGAGAAACAGCGAGCGACTAAAGGTAAACCCAACGTGGCTGCAACAGTTGTTCGTTGGATTAAAAAATGCCCCCATTAAGTAACCACTCAAATCACAAGAATATGACGTCACTTTATTAAACAAATACTCTGTATTAAATCGAATCTAATTGGATGATAAAGTGACGTCAGATTACCGTAATTTGAATGGTTATTTAATGGGAGGCATTTTTTAATCCAACAAACAACTGTTGCAGCCACGTTGAGTTTACCTTTAGTACATTTTACGGTTTAAGATATTCCAAATATTTATTGGTTTAAAATCTCGACCCCTTCTCTTCAAAATTTCTTAAATACTTTTTAAATATTGCAAAAGCAAAAGCAGTTTTTGGGGATTTTTAGTTTTTTGCCGCTTGGTAGGTATGGCGCTGTTGGCGCGTTTGGTTTCCAATTTTTTAATGTTTCAATTACAGAAAACGCTTAATATAAAAGCTTGAAATGGACTTTTTAAATTTCATTTTTAAATTTTGAATAGTTTTACAAGCAAAACAATAAAAAAACGTATGTAGGTTTAAAATTAGTTTCAAAGCACAAATTTTATCTTTATTTTTACTAATTTGAAATCACTGTTCAGGAAAATACTAGTTTAGTGGTGATTTTAAAGTATTGTGACGTTTAATTAAAAAACAAAAATTTATTTAGCACAAACTGATATATTAGAGCACTTCAACGTAGTGAAACATATCACCGTGTAGCAATTTTTATGAAGTATAGGTTTAAACTTAAGAAACTAAGAAAGCTAAGATTTTTTAAAATTTTTTTTTCTTTCTGTACCCTCTCTCGTACAGTAAAAGACGCTTATTCCGAACTAGTCTATTTGCCATTTTTTAATAAAGTTTCTAAGGTTTGTTTTTTCAAATTTTAACTGTTTTGTTTTGAAACGTTTTAATTAAACAAAAAATTACACTGTAACTACATCTCTTTTGTTTTTTTTTAAATTTACTTTCTTATTACTTCTTATTAATTCTGTATATCAGTTAAACTTAATAGATATTTTTTCTCAGTTAAATAGTTCCTTCTTAATTTAAAAACATTTAGCATGTGTGACATTTTCTGTCACAAACGGTGCAGTAACCTACAATGCTGTTGGGGACCCCGTTCCTCATGGAGGTGTGGCCACCATTACTTGCGACACTTGCTATCAACTAAGTGGTTCTTCCACTAGAACTTGTAATACTGGTACATGGTCAGTTGCTGCCCCAACATGCACCCAAACAAGTATATTAGTTTTTTATTTTTATTTTTTCTTCTAAAAAATACACTAAAACCCAGTAATAACAAAAATATATAATATACAAAAATATGTTATATCAAGTCAAAAGTTTTTATTTTGGTTACCAACAAGAACACTATAAAAATATACAGAAAGACAATGCATAAAGTTTTATTAACAATGGGAATCGATCGCTGTTGCAAAACAAGTCTTGGGTCTTAGTATACTCGAAAAAGACTCACAGGCTTAAATATATAAAGGCTATTATGAGCAGTTATTATGTTTATTTTTAAATTCAGTTGATGTATTAGTTAAAATTTGTTTTTTTAAAAAGTGCAACCCTTAAGAAATAATTATTTTGCTAAAAAAGAATTTTTGCGCGTTTATTCTAGATTTTTGCAGTTTAATTTTCAAGAAATGTCATTTAATTGAATTTAGATATAGACAGAAAAAATTATTGGGGTTAATATTTTTCTTGGCGTGAATTATTTTATAGCATTACAAAAAAATCTGTAACATTACGTCTGTCTTAAAGTTTTTGTAAGTTAAAAAATTTTAATCTATTACCATATGACGCGTAGAGAAATGTTTTACATGTTTTAAACAGCTTTTTGGTAAAAGTTCTCCAAACACGCTCGATCAAATCAATATTTTTCGTCAAATAATGATTCCCTATCACACTTCCATAATCCTCTATATAGGTTACACAAATAAAGTTTATGCGCGAGTTTAGTTTTTAATGTTGTTTGAGTGAAAACGTCTGAATGAAAGTAAAAATAATTTGAGTGCTTTTTTAAAAATTATATTGCAATAGGAAGAAAATTTAGAAGAATCAAAAAATTAAACATGAAGATCTTTACTGGTATTGTTTTACTCATAACTATATTGCTTATGATATTGTCTTCCTTAGTTTTATCTTCTCTTAAAATAATATGAAGTACTTCACATTTATGTTTGGCCAACTGAAGTTGCAACATGCTTGACCATTCAGAAATTCTGTTTATATCTTCCTGTAACTGTGCAGTTAGCAGTTTCAATTTAATTCAATTTCAAATTTTTATTTTCAGATGAAAAATTAGTATAAACTTTTGTGTCATCCGCAAATAGTTTGATTTTAGAAAACTTAACGCTGTCTACTATATGCAAACAAAACCTACATAGCTGAAACGATGATATTTGCAGTATTTTGTCGACTTTTTAACAATAAAACCATTTAAAATTATTTTCTGTAAAAGCGTTTTAAAATACCATAGTTAAACAAATACTTATAAAATTACTAAATTTGGAACAAAAATGCAATTTTTTAAAAACTTAAAGTTGTTTAATTTTTGTATATTTTGTGAAAAGGCGGGAATTAAAAAGTGATAATGCGTTCTTATTCGTTTTTTCAACATAATAATCGCACACTTTTAATGTGTCTGCTCATGTCTGCCACACAAAATTACAAGGTTAGCCAAATATAATTCAACCATAAGTCATTGATAAAGTTCAAAAAACAACAATGGTCCTAAAACAGACTACTTGGACACTAAGCTGCTTTTATTGTATAAAAAAGATTTCTTGTTATTGATAACCATATGAAAGCTTCCAGCAGTAAGAAATGATTCAGTCCTTTTACACTTTTGTCCTGTCATTCCAAAGTTTTTGAGTTTGCGTAAAAGAGATACCATGTCAAATGACTTAGCAAGCCCAAGTAAATCATGTCAGTATTTTGTTTATTTTTTAAAGTCAATGTCAAATTTTTGATGCATTCTATTAGGTCAAAGGTCCAATGTTGAGTTATGGTTGAACTGTTAACTTTAAAACCAAATTGGCACCTTGAAAAAATTTTATTAAAACAACTTAAGAGTAGTGTTGTGAGAGTTAGCCAAAAATCAAAGTAGGTAGTTAAGTAGGTACTTAACTACTTTTAAAATCATAAGTATGTAGTTAAGTAGTTAAATAAAATTACAAGTAGGTAGTAAGTAGGTAGTTAACTTTTTCAAATTTTTGAACTAGGTAGTTAAGTAGTACGTAGTTGAGTAGTTAATTTTTGACTAAATGTATGCTTATATTTAAGTCTTAGTTAAACTAAAGGTTTAAATCCTACTAAAAACTAAAAAACACCGCACGCGTTTAAGATTTTCCATACTTTATTGGTTTTTTGCCAGTTTTTTTTGTTAAACAATATTTATGAGACGGCTGGACAGATTAGGATATAGTTGAAATCCAGAAAGGTGTATACAAGAAAAATAATTCATTGTTAAGTGAACTTATGTTTTGCTGGCATATTTTGCTAGCTAACATATTCGGAAGTTTATTTAAAAACGTTTTGTATTTTTCACCCGTGTTATTGTATAACGGTGCTGATGAATTAGGGTTCACAAAAATATCTAAACTTCCGGTTCAATTATTAATTTTTGTCATTTCGTTGTTGAACTTTTTCCCAGTACGTTTATTGCAAGAATTTCCTTTGCTTTATCTTTGTGCTTCAATTTTAATTGATTCTAGAGATGACGTAGGGCATAATTACCCAAAGGTACTTTAAATTTACACAAAGACAATAAAATTTCTCACACATCATCCAACACAACACACAGCCTTTTTTGTTTTTTAAAACCCACCTGGTGTGGGTCCCAAAAAGAAAATGATGTATTAAACTTATTTGTCTCATTTATATCATCTTGTTAAAAAACAGAAGCGGAAGAGTCCAAGTTTCTTTCAGGGTCAATATTCATTTTATCACGAGATTATCATTCTTTTCAAATATTCTGTCAACTAAGACATTTTTTAAATCAGAGAATGGAATCATAATAAATATGATTAATACATATCTTTAAAAAAATCTTTTTTTTGTCTTTTTTAGTTTAAAAACTTAAGTTAAAAAATAAAAAAAACACATGAATCGTACTTAAAATAAAACATTCGCCTTAAAAAATGCTCCAAGAATTGAGCAGGAAAAAGGATTGATTTCTCACCGGGCGTAGGGTAGCTGACTTAATTTCGGACACCTATTTTTATTTTTTTGAATAGTTTTTTCTGGTTTTTCCAAACAACCCTAGATTTGGTCTAAAAATCAAACTACAGCTATTTTTGTTATTTCAGTGCAAAATTTTAAAATTTCTGTTACACTTAAAGATCAGTGGAGGTTAAAAGTTTTTTTATAGTGGCCGAAATTAAGGCGCGAGCCATTAATTTCGGCCACCTAGAAAAAACTGGCTATAACTGTTGCCAAAACCAACAATTACATTTCAGTTACCCTTAGGTATTGTTCTTGGTACGTATAACTTAATTTTTTTCTGTTTGCAAACTTTAATAGTTATTAGAAAAACTTTAAATATTTATGTCAAAACCTTAAAAAAATACTAATTATATTAACCTGTATTTTTTGTTGAACCTAAAAAATGTCAAAAAAAGTCAAACGAGGAAAAAATGTGTTTATAAATACATTAGTATGATGATATTTGAAAACAGCAAAAAATGGCTGGGTCTTTTACAAAAATTTTAAGGTGGCCGAAATTAACGAAATCTTAAAATGCGCAGTTAGTTAAACGTATTGCGAAGTGATTATAAAGAAAATGTCAAAACATGAAAATTAACTGTTTTAAGCCTTAAATAGAAGTTATTTTAAGGTTATATAATGCTTCGGTCTAAATTTGATCCAGCTTAAACACAAAGCAAAAATTAAGAAAATCACAAAAAAATTCATTTTTTGTATGAAAATTTTGATAATGCAGAATAACACAAATATAAAACTTTTGCAAAAACATTTTATTCAACATTCATCCAGTTACTTTTGTGCTAGTTCTTTTGTGCTTTAAAAATAAGCCAATTTTCTAACACCCTAAATTGGTGGCCGAAATTAAGGCCTGGCCGAAATTAAGTCAGATACCCTATATTTAGACAGAAAAGATGTGAACTAGAAAACTTTAATAAAAAATAAATAAAATAAAAACAAACAAACAAACAGATTTTTGTTTTAATTGTACTAAAAACAATGAAAGTTGGTCTTATTAAAATTTATTTCAGCAATTTGCTTATAACGTAGTTAAAAAACTAAACTAATAATAGTTTTTTGCACAAATGAAACGTGTTATAAGAAAATAAAGCAGAACAATTTTGTTGTTTCTTCACTCAAAGCATTACTTTACATTACATTTTGAATTGGGTTAATAAACTATAGAGCACTTTGCGTACAAAATCACTGTTGAGTTTCCAGCTATCTATTTTTATTGAAGATACTCAGCGCGTGCAAATTAATGTTGATAGATAGATTCTGTCACATGTGTAATATATGCGCGGCTGCCTAACTTACTAGCTATTTTCTACCTACTTCGTTGACTGCTTACTGCCTATTTTGCTAACTGT
>JASAMX010027391.1:0-36045 GCA_030248175.1 Microlaimidae sp. YZB2_3 | reverse complement strand
AAACTTAGAAGAAGTTCTTGCGGTAACCGGCAAAAATTATTTTATTATTTCGTTTTTTTTTAGTGTTTGAAAACTTTAATTATTAATTGTAAAATTTATTTTTTTCTTAGGGCGTTGTTTTTCCAGTTATACCTTAAAAAAAGCTTTGTATTTTTTTAAAAAATGTTTTTGAATTCTTAATTAACGACATATACTTATTTTTTAAATTAGTATGTAATGAAGTTGAAGATAATATAGCTAAATTATTTTTGAACTAACAAACTGCTAAAACATAAATTTTAAAGTTTATTTTATTATAATAGTGATAGATATTTTTTTATTTTTTTTTTTTTTTTTATTTTTTTTTTTGTTTTTTTTAAAAAAAAACCAATAATTGAAATTTATAAATTTTTTTCATTTTAACCAGATACTATTAGAAAAATGTTTTATTTGTATTGCTATTAAGGGCGGATTTTATTTGCGTATAGAAAAATGTTTTATTTTAAGTTTATACATTAATTTTGACTAAATTATATGGCAACTTCATGAATGGTTCAACAATCTTTTGAATAATGTTTTAATTTATTTAAAATGGTATTTTAGTAATAATGGGGCTCTTTATAAAATCGAGTTTCTATTTTTCCACTTATATAATATGTTTTAGTGTTTTATTAGGCAAATAGAATCTAGCTGACCTCAATAATTTCGGTATTAAACCGACTATTTAACATATAAACCATTCAAATTTTTAACGAAAGCGGTTTAATAATAAAGATCAAAATCTATATTTTAATAATTATATATCAAATTATTTAATTTGAAACCCGAATGCACATTTCTAAAGGCTAAAGTTGGTTAATTTTTGTATATTTTGTAAAAAGGTGAAATTTAAAAAAAACAAATTTTATTTGCTTAAATTGCGTTTTTATTTGCTTTTTTGAAGAAAAAAACGTGATAACCACACAATTTTAAATGGTGCGCTCATGCCTGCATCCTGATTTTTGCGTTCAGAAAAATAAAATTCAACCGTAAAATTTATTAAATTTAAATTAATTGTTCGAATTTAATTTTAATTTAGAAGAAGGTAATAGTGACTATGACAGAACTTTTGAAAGGGACCATTCGGCTCCTCCGACATATTCAGAGGTTGATGAAGGTAAAAAATCTAATTTATTAGTGATGGGCAGTTCCGGTTCTGGGTTCCGGATGTTCCAGGCAAAATTCTGAATTTCAATCCTGTTCCAGATTTTTGGAAAATCTCAATTCTGGTTCTGGTTTTGGTTCCGGCGTTCTGGGGGTTTCGCAGTTTTATAGGCAGTTCCGGTTCCGGTTTCTGGATGTTCTGGGGAAATTTCGGAATTCTGGTTCCGGTTCTTGTTCTGGATTTTTTGAAAATCTCAATTCCAGTTCCGGTTTCAGTTCTGGCGTTCGGGGGGTTTTGCAGTTTTATAGGCAGTTTTGGTTCCATGCAAAATTTGAAATTCCAGTTCCGGTGTTCAGGGGGTTCCAAAGTTCCGCCCATCACTATAATTTATTAATCGTTTTTTTCCTAGGACATAAAGATTCACAATTCGTATAAAAAACACGTGATTTAGAATCATAACGTTTTTATTTTTTGTGTGTTAAAAGATAAAAGGAGTCGCAGTTATGGGTATTTCATCACAATTTTGACTTATTCTGTTATGATAAATACGCAATATTATTTTGAAACTTTCATAAAAACTGCGAACGCGATTCGTTGATGTAACCACTGTTATACAAAAAGTGGCAAGAACTTCCCACACTAAGAAACAATACATGCACAAACTGAATATTTTAGCTGAAATGTAACCCTGGGGTGGTATGCTGAAGGTTTAATCCGACACTTAACCCGTTCTTGTGAAGGCCTTTTCCCCAGCTACAATCGTGAAACCTTTGTACAACAAAAATAAAACCTTCGTCTCAGGGTGGTTGTATTTCCATATGAAAAATGTCATATGTAAATCTTACCGTGGTAAGCTCTTCACATGACCTAGGTTTTATTTCCATTATACATAATTTTGTGCGGGAAAAGTGCCCAGTGAGTGAGCGAATTGAAATGGCTAAAGTTGTACGGTAGCAATATGCAAATTTTTACAACATGAAGTATCCTTGGTAATACATTGAATCAGTCACAAAAATCTGCATATTGCCACCGTACCGCTTTAACCATTTCTATTTGCTCGCTCACTGAGCAGCACTCCCGCAAAAAATTAAGTATAATGGAAGTATGGCAAAGGTCCCAGGAATGTTTCACGGTTGTAATCAAGGTAAAGGAAATTAGGGGAAGGGGTTAAAGATAATCTGAGATTAGCACAGTAAACATACTAATAGTATTGAGTGAATAATCTAGGTTAATTAGTTAACGAGTTAATAGACTTAATCTCAGATTAAATCTTCACTAATCCAAGATTAGCGGGAAAAACCCGCAAATTTATAATCAACCTCCAGAGCTGGTTTAAAAATTTGCATAAATTAACAATTTAATCTTCAGTTAGTGACGATTTAATCTGACATTAAACCTAATCTTAGATTAAATTCGTTGAACTGGATTATCTAATCCATACTACTAATATGTTTATTGTGTGTCGACAATCGCTAATCTCAGATTAACTTTAAGTGGAATTAAACCTTCAGCATAGTACCCCTGGTTTTGGTGATTAATATACTAATTATTGGCAATAATAACAGTATTTTCTACTCAAACTTAACAAAATCTTAGTTAGTTACTAATTACACTTTGGATTATTTTTATGCGACAATTTTTAATCAAAGATTCGATTAATTTAACGTGCAAGACTTGTTTTACACAATTTTGGCGTTGTTCTAACAGAATGAGTCAGTATTAACACAAAATACACTGACTAATTTATTTATTTATTTATTTATTTATTTATTTATTTATTTATTTATTTATTTATTTATTTATTTATTTATTTATTTATTTATTTATTTATTTATTTATTTATTTATTTATTTATTTATTTATTTATTTATTTATTTATTTGTGACGACCCATAACTGGAGGCGAGATAAGATGACGATTTTTTTGGACACATAGAAAAATTCCCATACTAAGATTCGATCCCGGGTCTCCTTTCTTTGAATTCTAGACCTGTTCTTCTCAGTTCAGTGTGCTACTACCAGTGCACCATATGGGTTGGTTTTTGATTTACTTTACGGCGCCTCTTATACTCGCCAGTAGTTGTGAGTCATCACTTCAAAAGAGACGTTCCACATCACATATTTGATTTATTAACACTGACTGTTGAGGAAAAAATCGCAATGATTTGCAATATAAACCGACTTAGACTCCCTCTGCTGTTTGATTTTTGAAAATATTATTGTAATTTTGTTTTAGTTTTGGGATCTACAGATGAGGCAGAGTGCGAATCTAAATTGCCAAAAAAATATCAGGAATTGTTTGAACAAGTGGAGGAAAAACAAAAAAGCGTAAAAAGATTACTATTGTATAAAAGCTATATAACTTTGTATTGCTAAGAAAAAGACACTTTAAAGATTTTGTTTTATAAGAAATAAAAAAACATTCATATACATCCTTATTATACGTTACAACGGTTTAAAATTTTTCTCAACAATATAAATTTAGCGCATGAACCGATATATTAGCACAAAAACACATCAATTATGTTGTTTTTTTGTTTTGAGCAAACACTGCCAAACTATATGCTGTATACTATTTTACTGTTATTACAAATAAATTACAATTATCAAATTTAATGCAATTGCATTTCATTGCAGTTGCTTTGAAAATAACAAAAATTCATTATTTTTGCAAAAATATAATAAAATTCCTGTAAAATAAAACGACACATAGTTGTTTTTTTTTTCTATGACAAGACGTGGTCCTTTTAAAAAAATGTAAACACTGTATTATTTTAAAAATTTCCACAAAGTATTATTCCACAATTTCCACAAACACTCCTACAGTATTATTACAGTCTCCCTTCATACATGATTGAAAGTTTACAAGTGACAGATTCAAAAATTTGAACTTTGATGGTATAGAGAAATTTTTGGGTTTAAAAACATTTTTTAAGTGAAAAGAAGTAATTACGAGCTAAATTAGGAAAAAATGGCTTTGGGCTATTTAAAAAGGGGATTAAGTGTTTTCTAATTGGTGGTGATGTAAGACACTTTGTTAAGTATCCTATTATTTTTATTGTTGCTTGATTATTGAATAATTTCTTTGAGTTTAGGATAAAAGTTCCGATACAGAATCATCTGACGTAGAAATACTGGAAACCCAACAATCCACTAGCTACAACGACACGCTAAATTTAATAAGCAATAAAATCAAGCAAGGTGTGTGTTAAGTTTAGAAAATATATTATTCCTATTACAAGTTGGTTAAAGATGTCCCTTTTGAATGAATGTTTTTTACCTCGGAAAAAAAACATGACGCCAATAGTTTACTCTCAACCAATGAGGACTGGGCTAAAGATTCTTTAATAAACGCGGCGCCCTAATAGCTACCCCCGCCCCCCTTTTTTTAGCTTCACCGCTAAGATTCCCCAGGAGAAAATTATGCACCAGCATATTGTCAATATTACCTATCATTTGAGATTCTTTAAAATTAGAGGTGAATTTAGCTAAAGGTAAAATCTCCAGGATTTGTATTCCTAAAAGCAAATCAAAAATGACCTTATTAAGTTATTAATTCTATTCGCTTAGAAGATCGACATATGCACCGTCCGTCTTAGGGCATGTTGAAGACATTTTATTGATGACAATTTTTCACACAACAATAAACGTAAATCTTCATAAATTGTTGCAGTTTTTTTTAAATACATAATAATTTTTAAAACTAAAATTAAAAAGCCTAAAACCTAAAGATGAATTCTATCAGGGTGAAATTGTAAGGGTGGTCGAGTAACCACTCGTTCCCCGAGAAAATATCACGCGTAGGGGAAGACGTGATGCAATTAAATAATTATTGGTTAAATTACTACTGAGACTAAATTTTTTTAAATTTTCTTGGTTTGCGCGTTATTGTTTTTTTCTTTTTCGCAGAGAACGGTCCGCCCTTAATTTCAGCCTGAAAGACATTGGCTTTAAATGACGTGTTAGTCAAACTAATAAATTCATTTAATTACTAAGTTTTCCCATTGAAATGTTTCCCTTCTTTTATGTTTGCTTTAAAAAAAAGTTAGCTGAAAATGGTATGTTTAAAAAAATATAAAAAACATTCTGTATTAAAACTGATTAAAAAACTGATGAAAAACTGATATTATGTTTGTGTTTAGTAATAGCAATGGTCCAGGATTATATACAAAATGCCATCCTCTTTGTTAGATTATTCAGCACTGGGGTTCTAGAATCAATGGTCACCTGGCTTTTAAAAGTCAGTAGAGATTTCCGATACGTGTCCCACGTACTGGCCACTGAAAAACGGATCCAAAAAGAATTGTTCCACGCAGCGGTAGGGTTTTTAGATGTTAACAAAACAGTCCAATCCAGTAAGCATTTATTGCTTTATATTGGGGGATCGTTTGGTATCTAACTTATGTACATGATTTCATGCCTTTCTTAACTTTTTTTAATTTTTCTAATACATATGTGTCAGCAGCTCTTATGGTTGAGTTAACACAATCCTTCTTACGAAAGCGAAAACAGTTTGTTTCAGGCCTGTTTTTTTGCTTTAAAAACTAAAAAAATTAATGAAGTTTAATACCTGATGAGGATTGTATGTCTAATGCTGTAAGGCCATCTTTCACTTACATTCAACACGTCACAGGGTATTTAAAGTTTTACATAAAGAAATAAGATCTGTTGCAAAATTGTAAAAACTTTTTTTATAAGATGATAAAATTATAAAATTTATAAATTTATTAAATTATAGACCTACCAAGCATAACAAAAATTGGATCGGTCCCGTCACGAAACAAAGTTCCTCTCAAAATAAATGCATTTTTTGTATTATTTTTGAAACTGGAAATACTATATACCGATAAAACACCTACTTGAAAAACTTTAGTGGTCTTTTTTTATTTAATTAGGCATTACAAAATGTTTTTTTTTCTGATTAACCAAAAAATTTACATATGAGAAATCTTAGTTACGATTAATATAACTCTAAATAAAGGTCAAAAGTTAACAAAATACTCAAAACTGTTTTAATATAGTTGTTTAATCTCCGGTTTCCGAAAAAATTTGGTAGAAATCATTGGTTTCTTAACGAATTCTGATTTCGCGGCGGGACCGCGGACCCAAATTTTTGTAATGCTAGGTAGGTTCATAAAAGCTTTTGCTTTTTAGGTCGGTGACGACGCAAAAAAACGAGCGTTAACTCGCTCATCTTCAATGTACAAGAAAGGCAAAGAAGACAGTCTTAAACAACTGAATCGTTTTATGAGCGGCATGGAAACATCGGTGTAATTTTTTTTGTTTATTTAAACTATAGTTTAAATTTCTTCGTTAATATGACATAATGAGTCAAATTCGTCGTAAAATACTAGTAACTGTGACTTTTTTTTATCTCCTAACACACAAAAAATATAAACAAAAGAAGTCAGAGTCACGTTGATTTTATAATAATTGTGACTCTTTGTGTCAATGACGATTCGTCAGAAATATAACGGTCCACCTTACCACCGTTTTAAAAAACTGCGGGATATCCTACCCCATTAAAATTTATAAGAGGTCCTGCATATCTTATTTTGGGTACATAGGAACGGTCCACCTTACCACCGTTTTAAAAAACTGCGAGATATTCTACCCCATTAAAATTTATAAGGGGTCCTGCATATCTTATTTTGGGTACATAAGAAAGATATAAATGCATTTATTCGCTAGTAAAAATAAAAATATCTAATAAAACAAAAAAGTGTAACTCATATATAAAAAATAAAACAGCGTATGCCATTATAATGGATTTTTTTAAATAGATCATTTAAAACGTGTTGGATGTGCGCCGCCAAATCTGCCGCCAAACTGCCGCCAAATAGCCACCAAACCGCTGCCATTTAAAAACTAAGGCTTTAACTCAGTTATATGTATAATTAAATAATGTTAATCCCATATTTACATCTTTAAACAATTTTTTATAGTACAAAAAACTGTTAATCTTTTTTTTTATTCTACAAAAAAACTCAAAAAAAAACAAGTTGTTTTTCTTCAGGGAGATCTCCTTTTTAGCAAGTAGCTGAGCAGACTATAGCCTATTGCGCTGTGGGACATTTTGCTCCAGCAGCATAGCTATCAATATAAAAGCAGTTACGAATTTTCAGCGCGTGCCGCGCGAACTTTTCAGCGAGCAATGTAGTTACCAACTCGTGTTTACTCGACTTTTTTTAAGGTTAAGCCTATGCGTTCCTAAGCCTTAGCAAAGCCTTAAAAACAACCTAAGCTCTTACAAATAGTTGCGCGAAGAAAGTTTAGGTTGTTTTTTAGGCTTTGTGTAGGTTTAGTAACGCGTAAACTTAACATAAAAAAGTCGAGTAAAACCGAGTTTGTATTTATAACACATTTTTGTAAATTTTAAAGTTAGAAAAATAAACTATGAAACATCCAACATTTCATTTAAATGGCAACCTTATTATAATAACATAATCGCCATTTTAATTCAAGCGAATTATGCCTTAAAATGAATTGAGTTTCGGTTAAGAGTATGCCATTATAATGGCATAATTTAAGTTTATTCCAAATTAAAATGGTTTCATTCATTCGATATTTTATAAAAATTAAGTTATGCTATTATAATGGCATAGTCTTCACAGAAAATAGAATGAATTAAAATGCCAAATATATGTTGTTATAATAGAAGTTCTATAATAACGGACTATTTTAAAATTATGCCATTATAATGGCTAAAGCGCTCTTAACTTGTTATATTGGAGTTGAACATTATATGTGTTACATTATATTTTTAATAAAAGAAGCTGTCGATGTCTTGTTTTGCCTAAATAATCGGAAATAAACATAGCTAATATTGCGTTTACTGCAATTACAACAACTGATTTTGTTTTAAAACTGGTTTAAAAAACCAAAAAAATAGTTTAGATTTTTGTATTATTATTTATTTACGCCTTGACGACTTATTTCCCAAAGTTAATCAAGCAATATATAGCACAATTTAAATTAAGCACAATCCAAATTTAAAGGGATTAAAGCCAAAAACATTGGGGTAGTTACTCTGACACAATGAGTCAGAAGCGTCGTAAAATAGTCGTAACTGTGACACTTTTTATATCTTAACACTCAAAAAATCTAAACAATGGGGTACATAGTTACTCTGACACAATGAGTCAGAAGCGTCGTAAAATAGTCGTAACTGTGACTCTTTTTATATCTTAACACTCAAAAAATCTAAACAATGGGGTACATAGTTACTCTTACACAATGAGTCACAAGCGTGGTAAAATAGTCGTAACTGTGACTCTTTTTATATCTTAACACACAAAAAATCTAAACAATGGGGTAGTTAATCTGACACAATGAGTCAGAAGCATCGTAAAATAGTCGTAACTGCGACTCTTTTTATATCTTAACACACAAAAAATCTAAACAATGGGGTAGTTACTCTGACACAATGAGTCAGAAGCGTCGTAAAATAGTCGTAACTGTGACTCTTTTTATATCTTAACACACAAAAAATCTAAACAATGGGGTAGTTACTCTGACACAATGTGTCAGAAACGTCGTAAAATACTCGTAACTGTGACTCTTTTTATATCTTAACACACAAAAAATCTAAACAATGGGGTAGTTACTCTGACACAATGAGTCAGAAGCGTCGTAAAATACTCGTAACTGTGACTCTTTTTATATCTTAACACACAAAAAATCTAAACAATGGGGTAGTTACTCTGACACAATGAGTCAGAAGCGTCGTAAAATACTCGTAACTGTGACTCTTTTTATATCTTAACACACAAAAAATCTAAACAATGGGGTAGTTACTCTGACACAATGAGTCAGAAGCGTCGTAAAATAGTCGTAACTGTGACTCTTTTTATATCTTATCACACAAAAAATCTAAACAATGGGGTAGTTACTCTGTCATAATGAGTCAGAAGCGTCGTAAAATACTTGTAACTGTGACTCTTTTTATATCTTAACACACAAAAAATCTAAACAATGGGGTAGTTACTCTTACACAATGAGTCAGAAGCGTCGGAAAATACTCGTAACTGTGACTCTTTTTATATCTTAACACACAAAAAATCTAAACAATGGGGTGGTTACTCTGACACAATGAGTCAGAAGCGTCGTAAAATAGTCGTAACTGTGGCTCTTTTTATATCTTAACACACAAAAAAATCTAAACAAAATGTGCCGGAGTTTGGTTTTATGCTGACTGTGACTGTTTCTGGTCGTTTAAGGTCGACTGAAAACGACGAGGAAAAGAAATTCAACCAGGAGAAAAACGTGATGGTCCGGATATTCATCGCGTCCTACTACGTCCTGATCAGCAGGAGTGAACTCTTCTGCTATCTTATGATGGTCTTGAACCATATGAGTAGCGCCAGCTTTCTGACGATGCCTTTGCCAATTATGGCCTTTCTTTGGGGAACACTCAGCGTTCCGCGACCTTCAAAGCTGTTCTGGATATCTGTGATAACCTACACTGAGGTATTTACCACTTTTACATACAAAACCTTTAATTTTTTGACCAAATTTTTGAAATAAATGTTTGTCTGAGGACCTGATGCGACAAATAATAATCAATATCCAATATTTCTCAGACCATAAACCAAGATAAACGTCCAAAATAAGGGACATATGCAGACCTGATTAAAGTAGCAGTGTGTTATTCATTTATTAAAATTTTTTGGTTGATTTAAGGAATAGAAAACGTTCATACAAGACAAACTAATGGAAACTTAATCAGATAAAATAACCATTGGAAAGTATTTCTGTTTTAAATTTTTTTTTTATAATTATACGCAGTATTAGGGGAAAATTATTGTGTCCAATTGTCAAAGTTTAATATTCTGAATAACACAATTTTTAATTTAATTTTTTTTATTTGTACTGTTTTAAATAAAACTGCTCTGTTAAAAAATTATTTTACTTTGCTTCTACATTTTTTGTACGTAAGCATGTACTCTATTACTATATTTACCATCTTGTACAAAAAACTATTACATTTGAATCTATTGTAGGCTTAATTATACTATTAGTTAATTGAATAAAATGAAAAATGCTAAAACAATTAATTTAGAAATATTTTAATCTGCAATTCTACAAACTTTTTAGGCCATGGTTGTTGTAAAATATCTATTTCAATTTGGCTTTTTTCCCTGGAACAAAAACGTCCCATCTCCAGATCCTTTCTGGGCCCCAAGAATATTGGGCATTGAGAAGAAAGATAAATACGCCGGTTGGGATCTTGCCTTATTAATGGTTCTTTTCTTTCACAGAATGATTTTAAAGGTATATTTTTATCTTTTGTTGTTTACAACTATATTCACAATTTATTATTTAGCAAATATTACTGTAGACGTTGTGCTTCAAGACCCACTTTTTCAAATAAATTAAAAAATTGGGGCTTCGAGCTGGGCTTGAACCAGTGATCCTTCCCTAACCGTGGGAACGCTCTGTCACTGAGCTACCCAAACCACAACAATATTTGGCTAAAAATTCTACTATATTCACAGATAAAAATAGCACTATTGAGAAATTTTGTTGTGTTTAAAGTGTTACAGGACTTTATGTTTACATAAGATAATAACTATATGTTTAGAGTGCAAGATTAAAATTAGTTATATTTAATGAGTAAACTAAGCAGGTGTACAGCTTTTAAGACTATTATATTTACTGTACAGATATTTAGTGTATAAAACATAAAATCTACAGGTGGACAGCTCTTAAAACTATATAAATTTACTGTAGTAACCTAATGATGAAATCCCTAGGAGTCTTCAATCTTTACTTTATTAACGTTACAAATTTTTCTAAACACGCTAATATTTTTTTAGTAATAATAATAATATTAAAACTTAAATATTGTTATTATGTTATTAAAGACTTTGGGCCTTTGGAAAGAACATGTGGAAGGTCAGGAACCAGAATACGAGGAGAAATTAAGTCTAAAAGAGGAAGACGGCTCTTTAATTTACGAAAACACGGCTGTAGTACCGGAGGAAGACTCCCTCTCCAAAAAAAGTTTATCAGAAAAATCCACACAACAGGTAAAAATTTATGAAAAAATAATTCATTTAAACTTTTAAATGTATGACAAAATATAATTCATTGAGCTTTTAAACTGGATAAACGCATTTTTATCAAATCGTACACAGGTAGTTGAAATTGAAGGTGAATTGTCAGATACTGTGCCAGTAATTTCTGGAGTCCCATAGGGATGTGTTTTGGGTCCCACGCTTTTTTTTAATTTATATAAATGACATGATACTGTGTTGGTTGAGGGTTCTTGCGGAATTAAACTTTTCGCGGATGATGGTAAAATCTATCATGCGCGAAAAGATGACAACAATATCGATTTTTTGATTACAATTCAAAAATTTTTTAAAATGGGTTTCTGATTGGCAGTTAACTGTCTCTTTCGAAAAATGCAATGGTTTAAGTATTGGAGGAGAATCTATAAAACAACACAACTATTTTCTTTCAGATATAGCTATCAGAAACGTTAATGAAATTCGTGACTTAGGAATAAATTTTTCGTCTCCTTTAACATTTTCTGCGCATTGTCCTCAAATTGAATCAAAAGCATATTCACGTGCGAGAGTAATATTAAAATGTTTTAAATCTACCAATTTTTTCTTGCTTTTACGAGCGTCACTACATATGTTTGTCCGATTTTGGAGTCAAACTCACCAGTTTGGAGTTCTTACCTTATAAAAGATATCAAAATCATAGAGAAAGTTCAAAAATTTTTCACACGCATAATATGCTTTAAATGCAATATTCTTTTTGATAGTTACCGTAGTCGCTTATCATTTTTACATCTACATTCATTTGATTTTTAAGAATTAAATTTAATCTTTATATGGTTTATAAAATTATATATGGCTTAATTGATTTAAAGATTGAAGATTTTTTTTACTTCGAAAATTATAGTTATTTGTTTTGTAGACAAAATAATTTAACTTTAAAAAAAAAGAAATTCCAAAATCCGCTTGTCGTAAATATTTTTTTCTGAAAGAGTTATACACATTTGGAATGGGTACCGAATCATGTTGTGTTTTCAAATGCATACTCAACGTTTAAAAAACATTTTAATACATTAGATCTTAAAAACCACAGCATTGTATATTAACCGTTTTGTTTGATTTATAAAGTTTAAAATTAACAAAATTCGCGTAATTTACAATTTTCAATTGCGTCATTTTGGTTTTTTTAAATATCTACAGATCAAAATAAATTAAAATAATTATGTATCTTTGTACTTTTTGTAATTTTGTTTTTTTCCTCGAGATACTAGAGTCAAACCGCACAGCTAAAGGGTTGATTATAAAATTTATGCACCTTTTTTTTATTTCTTTGAAGTTATTTTAGTTCGTTTTAAATGACTGTTTTACTATATTTTTAAACAAAATATGATTGTAATTTGTATTTACATTTTTCGTTAGGGCAGTATGTAAGAGTATTACCTTTATCTGCCGTATTTCTGCCATATATTTGTCTTACGTGTTTGATTTGATTTTATTATTTTAACATTTTTATTTGTTTGTTGACAGAAGTAAAATATTTTCAATTTTCAATTTGCTGAAGTGCATACAGGTTTCACTATTAAAAATATTAGCATATCCCTTATCCTTTAAAAAAATTAATACATTTTTAATCTTCGACGTAAGTCTCGAAGCTAAAAATAAAAGAAATACCTCAAAAAAAATTAAATTTATGTACGCTGCTCTCTACCTGCAAAATTTTTTTTTTAAAAATCCGCAAGAAACTTTTTCATTAAACAACTACAAATGCTCCAAGAAACTTTAGAAATAAAACGATATCTTCCTTGTTAAAATTACTTTAATGTTACAAACGTGATGACTATTTGTGATAGTCAAAAATTAATGGCCTGTGTTTTTGCAGTATTTGTTATTTTATAACAAAAAAAATTTTGTGCGGATTTTTTTTAAAAATTTTATTTTTCAGGTATAGCATATCAAGAACGTGTATGTAATTGATTTGATTGATTATGAGGGGTAAAAGATTAGCTTTTTTATGCTCGGGGCATATTGGTCCATTATAATCCCTACAGTCAATATAGGTGATCATGAAAAATGTGCAAATAATTTTTTTTAAATATAAAAAATATTTGACAATCAAGACTAAAATTAACATAGTAATTTATTAATTTTGTGGATTTTTGGGCGGATTTTGTAAAAAAGGATGAATTTGTTACGGTTTTTAGACGAAACAAATGGATGAAGAAATTACTAAAAGTATGGACGACAGTTTGACACCGGTAGTGGAAATACAAACTCCTCTTTTTGAACAACCCAACTCTTACTTAACCAAAGATGACACCATGGAAGGTATCAACAGCACATTATTCTTAGATCAAGCACAAAAAACAGAAACAGAGGAAATTGCAGAACCGTTCAAAGGAATTAACTTAAAACTAACGTAAAGTTTAAGACTTTTTAGTTTTTTTAAAACTAATACCAATTCTTTGTTCAAAAAAAAAAAGTCATAATTGCTAAAATAAGCTCTTAAAAAATCTAGTGTATCTTAAATTATTGTAATAATTTGTACAATATGCTATGCAATGGAAAAAAATTTAATTATGGGTAAATAAAATCTAGCTGACCTCGATATATGTAGGCATCGAACGGGGCAGGATTTTTGCTGATGCCGGGGCCGGGGCCGGGGTGGAAAATTTTGCCCCGGCCGGGGCCGGGGCAGGGGCCGGGGCAGGCGTAAAATTTAGCAGAATTTGTAATTTTGGTCATTTTTTCAAATAAAAATCAAAGTTTTTACTGTTAATTTTTTTGGTTTAGGTAATTAATAGTCACATTTTAGAATTTAAGCACTTTGTGAGTAAAAAAACTTATTTTTATTACACAAAAGTTTTTTTTCTAAGCAAAACAAAACTTTTATTTTGATATTTCGATTTTTTAAACCTAAATTATTATTTTATTTACATACATTTTTACATATAATTATTAGCAGTATATTCATGTTTAAAGCAATATTATACTTAATCGCAAACCATTTATGTTACTTTTCAAAAATCCTTTACAAATAGAGCAAACCATTTATGTTACTTTTAAAAAATGCTTTACAAATAGAGCAGGAGTGAAAGTACTTATATACCGAGAGTATGTTTTGATCAGTAAAGCAAAACGTGGTAAAGAAACTAAAATCAAAATTGGGTACAATTAACAAATTTATTTCACAAAAACGAAATCTTTTCATATTAAAATATTTTAAATTAAATATGTTGGTACCTAATTGGCGAAATTTACCTGTAAAAGTTAAGAATACTTGTTTTGAATGTTATTTTGAAGAAGCACTTTTATTCGAATTTCTTTTACACACCACTATTCAACATTTTTTAGTTTAAATATATAAAAAGGGTTAAAACGCACCTTTTTATTTTAAAATATAAGAACATTTTTAAAATTTATTGTCAATTTTTGTAAATTAAAAAACACTTTTTTAAGTTGTAAAAAGTAAAATATTATATTGCGATAGCTGTTTCAAGTTGATTGTTTTAATAATTTTATTAAATTATTTAATTTTAGCCAAAAATTATAAAGTTAACGTCACAGAAACTTTTTCACTGTAATTATTGTCGTGATTTTACACTACTTTTTATAATTTTTGAAGATTAATAAAAAAAAATAATATAACCCAAAAAAATTCTGACTATATACTAGGTTTTTGAATAAAATTATGCAGGAAAAAAATGCAACATTTTAAACGCACGCGACTTTCTGTGCATATACTGCTAATTTCTTGCGCAGAGATTTTTTTTGTTTTTTGCTGTCAATACTTCTTTTTTTCGTGCAGCGCATTTACTTGGTAAAGTGGAAAAAAATGTTGTAATATGCACTGCAAAACGCTAATACTGTTAAAATTTGGTGCACCCAAAAATAGCAAAAAATGGCGGGTTTTATTTATTAATTCGCACAAGTGTGAGTTTCAAGCAAAATTTTATTTAAAAAATTAGTTAGTATTATTTGTATTCGCTATTATACGAAAACTTTTCTTCAAATTAAATATAAACAGCTCATACTAACTTTTTGTTTTAAAAATTCACGTTTGGTGTCTTTTGGGCGAATACAAATATTGGATTCAAAAAAAGTATACTTACTCCGCAGGTGTTTTTAAATTTTGTGAATACTATAGTGTAGATTTAGCAATTTAAAAATTAGTTACTATTATTGTTATTCAGCATTATGAGAAAACTTTTTTTAAATTAAATATAAACAGTTCATTATTAACTTTTTGTTTATAAAAATTCACGTTTGGTGTCTTTTGGGTGTATAAAAAATATTGGGTTCAAAAAAACTGGACTGACTCCGCAGTTTTTTTTTTTTGAATTTTATGAATAAATAAATAGTGTAGATTTACAATAAACTTAAAAATTCTAAAATAAAGACTACACATCAGCTTGAAGTTTTTTAACGTAAAAAAATTTGGAAACAATTTCAAATATTCACCTAAAAATAAGCGCAAGAATATATAATCCAAGCAAATATGTCCAGTTGTACAATAAACCGTTCTACTCTCGCATGATCGAATTTAAATAGTCGAATTTAATCATCATTTTCTGCTAATTTTTTGCACAAAGCGATTTAGTAAAATAGACTTAGAAAAAACTAGTTTTTGGTATACGAAATATCGATGTACGAGAAAATTTTTATTAAGTGCACAGAAAATAGCTTGCGCGTGAAAAGTCACAAGTGCAACATTTTTTGTAAAATTTAGATAAAAAACTCCCTGTCTAACCGAAAATTCTCTTGTTTTATATATTTTTGATATAAGCAATGATATTAGAATAACTCCAATATATGTAAAATACGTGTTGTGATTATAGAGGCAAATAAAACCTAGCTGACCTCGATAATTTGCAGTATTAAACCGACTATTTAACATTAAAATCATTTAAAACTCTCAGTAAAAACGGTTTTATAATAAAGATTAAATTCCATATTTTAACAATTATTTATCAAATTAGACAATTTGCCACAAAAATACAATTTTTTAAAGGGTGAAAGTTGACTAATTTATGTATATTTTTTAAAAAGCAGGAATTAAAAAAATCATGCGTTCCTATTCGTTTATTTAAAAAAAATTCATAATCGCACAATTTTATCTTTACATTTTTAGAATAAGGATTCTTGATTAAAATAAGGAATCTTAATAAAATAAAAAGGCTTTAGAAAATCTTAATATAGCATAATAAACAATAGATATCCTAATAATAAAACAATTAAATTAGCTCTGTAGATAAAATCTTGTATAATATTTCACTGTCAAAAATATTTAGAAGCGCTTAAAAATTTGTATTCTTAGGAGTCTTTACCCCGGTTTGCCCCGGCTCATTTGACAGCTAAATTGCCGGGCCCGGGGCCGGGGTAGAGTGAATTACGTTTGCCGGGGACGGGGGCGGGATGAAAAAAAAGTGCCGGGGCAACCTAGGGCCGGGGCCCCGGTCGACCCCTAGATATATGCAGTATTGAATTGACTATTTAACAACAAAAAAATAAAAATTTTCACTAAAGCGGATTAATAAAGATAATAAGAGAATTCTCCTTTCCTCTACTCCCACCTACACAAAATCAATCCCACACAATACACATCACCGAACTGCCTGCTATGTAAAACACAAATACACACAACACAACATCTTTTCACATGCACACACATTAATACGACCTTGGGACCAGAAGACCTTTGGGCGAACCCCGCAGCAGTTGCTGATCTTTTCTGCGAGTGGGTAGAGGGGGTGAGCTAAGCGAGGAGCGTGCCAGACTGAACGAACCAGGGTTAAACGAAACCCTGGCTACTGGCAAAGGACAACAATAATAAAGATTAAAACCTGTATTTTTATAATTATTTATCAAATTACTTAATTTTGAACCGAAAAGCAATTTTTTAAAGGCTAATGTTGGTTTAATTTTTGTATATTTTGTGAAAAGGTGGAATTAAAAAAAATTCTGCGTTCTTATTTGTTGTTTTAAAAAACGTCAATATCGCACAATTTTAATTGGTCCCCTCATATATGCATTCTAATTTTCGACGTCAGACGAATATATTTCAACCATAACTTATTTTACCAACAAATAAGATTCGTTTAGAACGTTTGATTAATATAGATTTTTGTAGATAGATTTATCATTATATAGATCTGAACTTTAAATTCTGGGTCAAATTAGTGATATGTGGTTATGTATTTTGCTCTGTAGGAATTAGGGCTGGTTCATACTTATGACAAAACGTCCTTTGGACAAAGTCCAAAGGACAATTTTATAAAAGCCAAAACGTCCTTTGGACAAGCCAAAACGTCCTTTGGACTTTTTCCTTTGGACAAAGTATGAACGCTACTTAGAATTTGTCCTTTGGACAAAGTCCAAAGGACGAAATTCAAAGGGAAAAGTCCAAAAGACAAAAGTAAGAATATGTAGCGGGCGCACAAGGGTCAAGCCGGTAAATTGATGGTCTTGCGGCCCGGTACACACGGATTACTTATGGTACTTAATAAATAACTTTATGCTGTGATTCCCTTTTAATTCGGCTTAGCCGGTTATTACACAATAAAGAAGTTTGCACGATTTGTAAGATTTGACCTTAGGGATTGCTCTAGCGTAGTGAGGGGACACACGACACACCCTCTTGACCGGGGGGTCAAGTCGGTTCACGGAGTGGGGTTACGGTAGGGAAGATTGAGAAAAGGAGGAATTCTTTGCGAATTCCTTTTCAAATATTACTACGTAGACGAGATCCGATATGCTGCCAAATGTAGCGAAGACCAAATCCAAATTAGGAAAATACTGTTTTACATTAATTAATACAGTGAAACATTACCGTGTTGGGGCATAAAAATAAGAGCGATTTGGTCTCGCTCCTTCAAAAAGTTAGGGCTAAAATTTTGAACGAATCTCCCGAATATTGGAAGAGAAGTAAAGGTATGTAGCGTAGGCTTAACAAGCAGAGGGTAAGGGACTGGTATGAAACATTAAAAATACCAGTACGATTTTGAAGCTAAATTTGAGAAGTCTGATGGAGTCAGACTTCTGCAAAAAGTTGCAGCAAATTGTTGTAATGCACGATTTGTTCGCTGGGCTCGGTAGCCTCACCTAAGTAATTTAATGGGTGAAACCTTGAAGTAACAGGGTTGAAAATGAATAGCGTTTACAAACCCGAGCTTTGCTCAGGTCCTCAAAAAGTTACTTCAAGACCTCAAAGCCCGGTGTGCTTGGAAAATATGAAGCTACCGAACTGGGAAAGAACAGCATAAGTACAGGGGAGAGTTTCGTCGTGGAAATTAGTTATCAACGAAACATTAAAATTATTAGTACAATTTTAACGTCTCGTTGAGAGGAAAAGAGAGGGATTGGAATAAGGTCTGGTACCGTGGTTTCAATGTGTCGTGTGGGACTTATACTGAATATGTTGGATTATAAGTTTTAAGCTTATTTGTTTGAATGCAGTGAGTGCCTAGTTTATGTATTTTGTGGATTAAATGTTGCGTTGGCAGTTTGATTACTTGCGGAGGTAAAAGGTTACACAACAGTTTACACAAAGCGTTTATTTATGAGCGATTTACGAGTGTAACAGACCGCGTTGTGGCGAACAAAGAACAGGGTAATTTTTGCGCACATTGAGCAGATTGAGCTATATGTTTTTGGCAAACCAAGACTTATTTAAGGCGTTTTGGAACGCTAAGGCTATTGCTTTTTAGCCATTTAAAAACCCGTTTTTAGCAATTAAAACAAAGATTAATTTTAAAGAAAATTGAACAAATTTATAAATTTTTCTATTTTAGTTAGAGGCTTTAATTTGAATTATAATTTGAATATTTAATTTTGTAGAAATTTACCCGCTTGAAAAAAGAACGATATTATTACAAACCGGTAGGTGTCCTTGGCGACACGCTGCCGAGGGTTTATGTAACCTTTTAGCTTAGTTTAAAACAAACTACCAATGGTGTTGGTAGGCTACGTGTAAGATTACGTGCAAAATTCTTTATAAAATACCTGTACCCAGTGTCGTAGCCACTCCACCAAAACACTTCCAAATTTTCGCCTTAATCTCAAGGAGAATTCACAGACAGCCTCTGTGAACCCTCCACTTAACACACAATTCCTACCTAAGTTGGTCGAAACCAACTATAGCCGTTGGCATCTCAATTGGGGCATCGATAAATATAAATAAGGTAGTTAAATTATAAATACCTAGGCTGGTTCTGCCAACAAGGGTTCCCAAATCAGAGAGGTACCACTGTTCTTCGAGGTAAAAGCGCAAAACAATAATTGCGGAACCCACAGGGCCCACGCACCGCGTGGAGCATACATACTGTTATAAGCGACTGTTTTGACACGCGCGGCGAAAGGCGCGGGCTACTGTATTTTGATTACAGCGCATACATTAATATATTTTAAAAATGTTTAAATTGAATGAAAAATGTGATTGAACGCGAGTGTAGTGGCTACTTAACAATGAATTAATATTGTTAATTTAATTGACCTAAACTGCTCAACGCTATCCGCCACAAATACGTTGTCCTTTGGATTTTGTCCTTTAGACTTTTCCCTTTGGACTTCGTCCTTTGGACAAAGTCCAAAGGACGAAAGTCCTTTAGACTTTGTCCAAAGGACGTTTTGTCATAAGTATGAACCAGCCCTTAACGCAACAGAGCTAAACACTGCGGGATAACCATTCCAAAGGTTTTTTAAAATCGACTTTTTGTACAGCGCTCATTGGATAAAAGGGATTCTATAGCATTAAAATTCTTTTGAGTTATTTACTGATCAAAATTTGTTCAAATGAGACATTTTTGATCAACGTGATAGGCATTTTTAAACATTTAAAACACATTGTTGCTTGGAAATATGCGCTCCCCAAATTTTTTTTCCGGTATCATACGTTACTTACTAATACATAATCTGTTTAAATTTAAATATTTCATTTTATTCTGTATTAGGCTGACTTCTTACCGGTTGTAATTTTGAATTAGGGTCATAGGACTTACGGCATACTGTCAATTCCACAGAAACCGACACCGACACCGCCTCAGATTTACGCAAATAATATATTGATGTGCAGGTTAGGTTCGGGCTTAGGCTTAGGATAAAATTCGCATAATACTAAAAATCACGGTAGATTTTGGTCGGTGTCGGTGGAATTTGCAGTTTGCCGGATTTACGGCCGAGGGCAATTAGAGTTGGAACTTGGAATATAGAATTAAAACTTGGAGCCAGAAATATAAAAGAACGGAAATTCGGAATTTACTAAAACGTATTTCTAAGCCTAACTAACCATAAACTATTTTTTATTTTATACACTTTTAATATAAGTATGAAAAGCGCTACAACAACAATCTAGAAACGCTAGCTAAAATAAATAAACATCAATAACGATATTTAAAAAACTAATATGTACATGCAGTGCAGGTTGCCCTCTAGTTTTAACTGCATATTAAAGTTGACAGCGGCAAAAATTTGGTTGGTCCGCACGGTCCCTCTCGCAATTTATCTGGTGAATTTGCTTTATTAAATAGGTCAAACAATTGAAATATTAAAAAAATCGAGTAAGTGCAGTTTGTTGCATTCGATATAACCGGTTCTTATCATTGTTTTGTTTTTGTGGTGAAATGGAGTGGTTTCTTAAATTAAATATTTTAAGATTTATAATTCTGATTTAGATTATGATTTGTTATAATTTTATAGAATAATGCTATATGGAAAGCAGGTCATTGATTTTTTCCAAACCCTACTAAATCCTCAGGATCGGTATTCAGTCGACATATACGCGCTGATGTTTTTGTGCGATTTTATTTGCTTCATGATTGTGATTTTTGGATTCTCCGCTTTTGGAGTAAGTTGAATTGCCAGTTACGATAATAATTTTAAAATTCAATGAATTTTTAGTTAGGTAAGTTAATGCAATTGTAATGTCAATTTTTAACCCAAATTTTCTTTTATTTTTGTGAAAGCATCTATATATACTTAGATACCACGAATGCTAATTCAACTCAACCTGTAAGCCTGCAAATGATCATTTATAAATTTTTTCAGACAAAAAAAAACTTATTAAATCTCGCACAATAACAGAAAAATTATAATAATTTATAAATATATATTATTATATATATATTAATGTAGTACGTATTGACATACATTTGATATATATAATACTGATTTTATATATTGTGTCAACAATAAATACAGTCGTGGGTACAAATAAAACAATAAAATCATTACGTAAGAATGACCCAACCACCACTAGGCCTTTTTTTACTTTGTTCTAACCTAGTTCTGTAGTACCAAAAATATATATCATAAAAAATGACTTCACATGTTACTTAGACGCATTTACAGTCCTAATTTGGTTGCGCTCTATTTAGGGATTTTTCTAAGACACTTGAGTGCTCGATTTAGAGGTTATTTCTGAAATAATGGTCAAACTAAGGGCGTGTAATGTTTCAGCCCTTATACGCCCTAAATAAACGACACTTTCACAGGAAAAAAGCCCCAGTTAGAACACCCAATGTAAAAATTAGAGCGCGTCCCAGTTCGGACAGTAAGTGGATCTGAGCAATATATAAAGTCACATATTTTTCCTTTCTTTTTATGTTATATAATTTTGGTTGTACACTGTTTTTGTTGTCACTGCAGAACTTTTTAATTTTAGACAGATACTGGACAAGGTCCCAGTTAGTACACCCAATGTAAAAATTAGAGCGCGTCCTAGTTAGGACAGTAAGTGGATCTGAGCAATATATAAAGTCACATATTTTTTCTTTCTTTTTATGTTATATAATTTTGGTTGTACACTGTTTTTGTTGTCACTGCAGAACTTTTCAATTTTAGACTGATACTGGACAAGGTCCCAGTTAGTACACCCAATGTAAAAATTAGAGCGCGTCCTAGTTAGGACACCTAGTTAGGACAGTAAGTACATCTGAGCAATATATAAAGTCACATATTTTTTTCTTTTTTTAAGTATATATAATTTTGGTTGTACACTGTTTTTGTTGTCACTGCAGATTTTTTTCAATTTTAGACAGATACTGGACAAGGGGGTGTGGCTGCTTATTTGGAAGAAAATAAAATACCAGCGGCTTTTTTAGTCATGCTTATCGTTCAATTTTCGCTTATCATTATCGATCGGGCCTTATTCCTTCGGAAATTCCTATTTGGCAAATTGGTACAATTTTTAATAATATGAATAAATTAATAAAAACTGGTATATTACCTATAGGCACCTTTCGCTGGAACTCTGCTTATACATGAAGTATGCAATATACATAAGCGTCACCATGATGGATAATTACCATATCTCCTACTTATCTTTCGTAGTATGCAGATCTTTTGTAGTATAATGGATAATAATGGACATAATCTCCTACTTATCTTTCGTAGTATGCAGATCTTTTGTAGTATAATGGATAATAATGGACATAATCTCCTACTTATCTTTCGTAGTATGCAGATCTTTTGTAGTATAATGGATAATAATGGACATAATCTCCTACTTATCTTTCGTAGTATGCAGATCTTTTGTAGTATAATGGATAATAATGGACATAATCTCCTACTTATATTTATTAGTATGCAGATGGTTTGTAGTGTAATGGTTAATAATGGACATAATTTCTTATTTATCTTTCGTAGTATGCAGATCTTTTGTAGTATAATGGATAATAATGGACATAATCTCCTACTTATCTTTCGTAGTATGCAGATCTTTTGTAGTATAATGGATAATAATGGACATAATCTCCTACTTATCTTTCGTAGTATGCAGATCTTTTGTAGTATAATGGATAATAATGGACATAATCTCCTACTTATCTTTCGTAGTATGCAGATCTTTTGTAGTATAATGGATAATAATGGACATAATCTCCTACTTATCTTTCGTAGTATGCAAATCTTTTGTAGTATAATGGATAATAATGGACATAATCTCCTACTTATCTTTCGTAGTATGCAGATCTTTTGTAGTATAATGGATAATAATGGACATAATCTCCTACTTATCTTTCGTAGTATGCAGATCTTTTGTAGTATAATGGATAATAATGGGCATAATCTCCTACTTATCTTTCGTAGTATGCACATTAAACGATTGAAATTTCGCGCGCTTTCGATCGGTCGATCTGCATACTACAAAAGATAAGTAGGAGATACGGTAATTATCCATTATTGTGACGCTTATGTATATTGCATACTTCATGTATAAACCGAGTTCCAGTGCAAAGTGCCTATATGAATAAATTAATAAAAACTGGTATATTACCTATTATGCGACTTTTTATACAGGAACTTATTATTACTTTCATTGTATAAATTCTTTCAAAAAAATTGTTGCATATAAAATGTTTAATCATACTTTTTTCTTATTATACATTTTTTAGTAAGTACCTATCCAATTAATAAACTTAAAATTGGCACAAAACAAAACTATAGTTTCAAAAGCTCTGTTGTTTAGGTTTATCAACTCTGTCTTGTAGTATTTATTCATATTTGGATGTTTTTCATTTTACCTGGTGTTACAGATCGAATGTTTACAGAAAATACTCCTGTCCAGTAAGATTTAGTTATTTATTACAAAAATTTCAGTCACCTAAATTTAAATCATAAACTCCACTAAATAAAGAATTTATAACAAGCTTAAAAAGGTGCAGTACCGATCAAACTTTTTGTCTTCGAGTTTGATGATTTTTTGTAAAATCTTCACACATGCCCCGATAACCTACAAAAATTTTTTCACCCAAATATCTCTGATGGTCTAGGAGATATGGCCCCGCAGAAATGGCTTTTTTCGACAATTCTGTACTTGAAAGATTGCTGAATGAGAATAAAAATTTAAGTTACAAAATATGCACTCAAAAAACGGCTATTTTCTACTTTAATTTGATATCTTGAATCTTAGGATTGGTGCCGTATTTATCAACAATATCAAATTTGCGACTTAATTGCCGCCAACATAAACTATAATTATATATCTAGCTATTATATTATTATTTAGTTTACCTTAGTTTACAATTTTGTTTTTATTTGGTTATTTCCTTTTCAATATTATTATTATATATTATTCTCATACAAAAATGTAAAACTAACATCTGCTCCCTAAAATCCCCTGATGGGGGTGGGGCCTTTAACTAAAATTCTACATCAACAACAGTGCTGATATAGGGTATTAGGCGGCAATATGGAATATCCATCGCCGGCCCGCTTCAGCTATAAAAAAAACATACAACATAGTTATCTGAAATGACTTTAAAGGTTCAAAAAGAGCCTTTAAGTATATGTCAAGATATATTTGTCAAGATATTGCGTTTCCCGTACAAAAAAACCCTGATTTTTCGTTAAAAACACCAAACGATGGCATTGATTTAATTAAGTTTGCCTAACATTTTTGCCTGCACTTCATATTTTTAGCAAAAAAATCGCAAGTTTTTTGTACGGGAAACGCAATATCTCGAGAAATACTGCTCCAATATTAACAATCAATGTGTCAACTCTTTTTTTTAATTTTTATAACTTTTATTAAAATTTTATACTCATTGAGAAATCTTTCAAATACGTACATTAGCATATACAATACAATATATAACCAATATTAACAATCAAGGTAACAAATTAAAGTAGAAAGTAGCAGTTTTTATTGAGTGCATAATTTGTAACTTAAATTTTTATACCCATTGAGCAATCTTTTAAGTGCAGAAATGTCGAAAAACGCCATTTTTTAGGGTCATATCTCCTGAACCTATAAAGATATTTTAATGAGAAAAAATTTTGTGGGCTATTGAGGGCAGGGGTAAAGTTTTTACAGAATTATCAAAATCTAAGACAACAAGTTTGATTCGGTGCCGCACCTTTAATCTTACGCATTGGCTTTTAACGAATTTCAAAAAAAAATTGTTGCTAATGGTAACTAATAATTGCAAAAATATATAATATACCGAAAAATGTGCAACTCCTATATAAAAAAAGTACAGAAAAGGTGGCCTTTATAATGAGCCTCTCCATTTAAATGACACTCCCCACTATAATGGCATAGTAGCCATTTTAATTCGGCGAGTTAAAATGGAGAGGAAGCTATTATAATAGCTATTTATTGATTTAATTTCACTTCATATATACTCACAAGTCTAATATTGTCCGGGCCGCACGAGTTTCCCCGTGTTGGTTTAATACTGTCCAACACGCAGAAACTCGTGCGGCCCGGACAGTATTAGACTTGTGAGTGTATATGAAGTGAAATTAAGTCAATAAATGGCTATTATAATAGCTTCCTCTCCATTTTAACTCGCCGAATTAAAATGGCTACTATGCCATTATAGTGGAGAGTGTCATTTAAATGGAGAGGCTTATTATAAAGGCCACCTTTTCTGTACTTTTTTTATATAGAAGTTACACATTTTTCGGTATATTATATATTTTTGATAATTGTATCAATATTTTCAACATTTACTAAGTGAAAAATACATAAATAAACTCACAAATACATCGACAATAATTTAACTGTGGTACAATATAACGGGGTTTTGTATTTACTACTGATGTTTTTGCTTCAATTCTACTGCCCCTGCATTTTTTGCGTATTCAATCATTCACATTTGCATTTCCTTTTCATTCCTTTCTTACTAAATTTGCTTCATTTCTTCTTCAAGACATTTTATGTCTTCTAAATGCCTTAAAGCAAAGTTTTTACTCTCTTCATGTTTGATATATTCTGTAGTTTATCTATATTTTATGACAACTATACTAACACTGTACTATATTTAAATTTTTGCTATATATTTTACAATATTAATGCTTGCTAAGCTTCTATTAGCCTATTTGAGGCTGTGGCGCAGTGGCAAATCTTACGTCTTACATACTGAAGGTCCCTGGATCGAGTCCCCGCTGAGACACACTGCATTGTGATTATATTCTTTCTTAATATTGTTATATGTAGTATTTGGTTGCGATATTAGTGCTGAGTAACATCGGCCTTGCGTATCCTGCTTTATGCGAAATAACACATATTTAAATTTAATATAAATTTATAACAATTTTTGTATATTTTAGCAATATATTATAAAGACTTAAATATAAATTCTTTTTTAAAAGCTTCAAATAAATTTAGAGTGTTTAATGTATAATTACCTTTTCTAAACTTATTCTTTACTAGTGTTGTAAAAAGTTACTTTTACTTTTACTTAAAGTAATAAAAGTAATGGATTTTCAATTATTTTTACTTTTACTCGACTTTTGAAATTTCAATTACTTTTAGTTTTACTCTTACTTGACTTTTGAAATTTTAAATACTTTTACTTTTACTCTTACTCAGATTTTCCACTGCAAATACTTAAATTAATTCAAGTAAAATTTAAATAACTTTAATCGGTAGATTCTCTATGGCCTTGTTGTAAAGTGAATGGCAGAAGATAATTTTTTAAGCCGCTAACACGCTAAAACCATTTATTTTGACCAAAAAACTTATCAAAATAATAATTCAAACATAAAATTAGCAAAAAACTTTGAAACGGAGCTCTGGAGCTCCAAAAACCGGTGTTTTGCTCCGTTTCAAAATTACTTTTACTCTTACTTTTACTTCTTAAATAAAATTTTAACCCTTAATTTTACTTTTACTTTACTTAAATTAAAAAATCACAAATTACTTTTACTCTTACTTTACTTAAATTAAAATTTTTCAAATTACTTTTACTCGAAATAATCCAAAATCAATACTTTTTACAACACTATTCTTTGCTGTGAAAATTATTTAGATTATGGTATTTTGTCAAGTGCATATACTTCTGCTTGTCAGCGTGGCAAATTAGAAGCGGATACCCGACCAGGATTTTAGGGAACTTTTTAACAAAGAAATATACCTTGATAAATTTGATTTTATTTAAATGGTAAGGAAACAATAAAGAATGGTTTACTCCGGTGTGACAAGTGACATCGCGCTTTATATTCGTCGTTACTCTGACACAATGAGTCAGATGCGTCGTAAAATACTCGTAGCTGTGATTCTTTTTATAGGCACCTTGCACTGAAACTCGGTTTATACATGAAGTATGCAATATACATAGGGAGTCGCCATAATGGATAATTACCGTATCTCCTACTTATCTTTTGTAGTATGCAGATCAACCGATTGAAATTTCGCGCGCTTTTGAGGGTTGATCTGCATACTACGAAAGATAAGTAGGAGATACGGTAATTATCCATTATGGTGACTCCCTATGTTTATTGCATAATTCATGTATAAACCGAGTTCCAGTGCGAGGTGCCTATATTTTAACACAGAAATCATCTAAACTAAATGAGTCAGAGTCACGTTGATTTTATACTGATTGTGACTCTTTGTGTCAGAGTAGCGACGTATTATTATAGTGTCATTTCTTGCTTTATTAAATACTTCTATTATTGTATTAAATACTATTATTTTATTAAATACTTAATATATTGAATACAGAAAAATTTTCTTGTTTTTATTTTTGTTCCAAATACTTTGAAATACTTATTTTTACAATGCACAGGCGATAAATCTGAATTCTAGTGGACATAGAAATTCGCAGAACAAACCGTATGTATTTTTAAAATTTAAAAAAATTTAGTTGTTTCCACATTCCACACAAAGCTTAAACTAACTTTATACAAATCAATTTATACTAAATATCTCAGCTAATTTTTTTCTTGAAAAAATTGTGATTTTTGAAAAATATAATAGTGCTCCAAAAAAAAAACTTAAAATTTTATTTTTTTTTCTTCTTATTCTCAGGTTTTAATTTAGTTTCATGACGATTCCATTTCTGTTCGAATTGAGGGCTCTTATGGATTGGATGTGGACTGATACTTCAATGGGAATCAGCGACTGGCTGACGATGGAAGACATATATGCAAATATTTACCAAATTAAATGCGAAAGAAAATTAGAAGAGGTTATAATGACTTTTTTTTACATATTTATTTGGTAATTTATAAACTATACAATTCCTGTTACGTAAAAAATTAGAAAATTACACAAAATTCCAAATTATTTTATTTTGGTAATTATATGAAATACACTACAGTTGATAGATCACAAAGATAGGAATGTCTTTTGAAACAAGTTTTAACGTTGTTTGTTTTATTGTTTTTGTTTTATTTTTTGTTCCATTTCTATTTTACTTTCTGTCAAAGTTTGTTTCTTAATTTTAGGAAAAAAATTTTATACAGTAGATGCAATAATTATTGTAGTATTTGTTTATCGAAAAATAACCAATTTTATCGCATTGAAAATTGACCAAAGTCACATAAGAGATATTCAGGTGTGGAAAGTACATTTGCAACTGTCTAATCACTTTAATTTTTTGTTGGAAAACCGCGTAAAAACTACTGAACGTTGTTTTGTTGTTGTTGATAACCTGTAGCTTACTTCCCTATAGCAGATTATGCAACAGGGACTAGCCAAGGAATGTCGATTGGCTTTGCATCGGGCAAAAATATTTCACCCCTTTGATTAAAGACTCTTCCTCCAACGATTAATAACGATGTTGGCAACCTTTACCGCTAAAGTATTCACTACATGCAGTGTTCACCCATTCCGAGGTCTTTGTCTAAAGGATTTTTTAAGTCGCGCCTAATATTCTTAATACTATATAATTTTTTTCATGGTAAGTTTAGGTGTTCCTGCAAGGCCAGTGGTACAAACTCCACCACAATAGAGCTGTATTTGTCCACTGGTTTGATAGATGGAAAATTGTACAATTGTTTACGTACAACAACAAACACTCTAGTTATGCCACGCATGTATACTTTTCAAGTCATAAAAGACTACAAAAGAGTCCAAAAAAAAAGCGTTTAGGTGGTAGTGGAACCCGTAGGCCCGTTAGGTGCTGCCCAAAGGTCAGCATAGTCCTGGTGGCTCAATGGCACACTACTGAACGTACTTTTACTAAACTGAAAATCCCGCGGAAACGGGCAATCAGTTGCGTGCCAACTATTTCCACGCAAATTAAACCGTGGAAATTGGAATGTATGGAAATTATTTTTATGTTACATTAGTCGATTGGTGTCGTGTCCTTTGTACTTCAGTGTTTTTAAACTTTCTAGTCATAATTCCATTTCTCCTCGGCTAAATTTCCCATCATCTAACTACGAAAGGACATTTGGTAGCTTGACCACACTATACCAAGAAAAAATTCATATTCTGCAGTGCTAAAAATCCAATCCCCCTAACGTAGTGCTAAAGGTAAACCCAACGTGGCTGCAACAGTTGTTCGTTGGATTAAAAAATGCCCCCCTCCCATTTAGTAACCACTCAAATCTCGAGAATCTAACGTCACTTTATCAAACAAAAAACACGGTATTAAATCGACTCTCATTGGCTGATAAAGTGAAGTCAGATTCTTGTGATTTGAATGGTTATTTAATGGGGGGCATTTTTTAATCCAACGAACAACTGTTGCAGTCACGTTGGGTTTACCTTTAATTTCAGTTACGAGATGAAAAAGAAACGTTGAAAATATGACATTTTTAAGAATACACCATTTAAGTAAAGCGTTATCATGATAAAACTCAGCATAATTTTACGGTTTTGCTAGGTTGCTTCGTAGAACTAAAGTTAACAAATCATTGTCCATAAACTGCTATTTTTGCTATTTTCGTGTGCTGTTTTTTTAGTTATAAAATATATAAACATAATATTATAGGATTATCCTTCGCCCAAAGGTGTAAAGAAAAGACCTTTGCTTAAATATGGCCTGGGTGGATTTCTTCTCGGTTGTATTATTTTTATAATTTGGTTTCCGTTGGTTCTATTTTCGTTGGCTAATACGGTTGGAGTCCAAAATCTACCAGTAGATTGTACCGTGAAATTAAAAATACAAGGTTACGAGGTATAGTAGCATATATATTAACCGTATTTTAAACGCATTTAATCTCTAAATGTACTTAATGGATTTCCAAAAGCCTGTTTTTGGAATTTTGAACTGAGAAAATAATTTGTACATTTTTTAACAAAGTAATTTTTGGAAAACGAAGAAAAATAAGTAATTACTTAAAAAGTAACAATTATTTGCTTAGATTACAATAATTTTTATTAGTTGTAATGTAACAATCATTGTCTCGGTTCCAAAAATTACAAAGTAAATTTAGAGAGTATTGCTAAAATAAAAAACATAGGTGATAGCAAGCTTAGAACTTCAACGTTATATTTTTGTTAGTGCTCACATGCTGAAATCATTCAAAGAGGTTTTGCTACCATGTGGAAATAGTTTGCCAATGTAAAAAATATTGTTAGTGGTTGTTTTTGTTTTGGTTACTATTGTGACATCCAGAAATATGATGCTAAATAAATCGAGTTTTTTTTTCAAAAAATATTGTGAAACAACTTGGTATTTTTAGGTTTTTGGCTGAAAATCGAGCAATACAGGACTTGAACCTGTAATCTACATCCTCAGTACTTCTTTTACTGACGTGCTGCTTACCATCGTTTGACAGTTTTACATTAGAACTCGTATTTAAGTTGTTATAGTCATAGTCATCATAGCGGGAGTTCACCTCCCTACTAAGATTGAAAGATTATAACAAAAGGCATAAATTAATCCAGTTAATTTATATTTTAGCCTGTTTACACCATGAGCGCTCAACACGAGTTTCTAAAAACTCTTACATACACTGGGTTTGAAACTTTAAACTACAAATTTAGAAACAGCAAAGTAAGTTTTAGTGTTTTTATTAAAAAACAAACTGTTCGAATTTTGCAAAAAATATGCAAAATATCAACAATTTTAAAAGACAAAATATAACAATATGTTATGTGAATTGCGACAAATTTAATCTTTAAAAAAATCTAACTAAAATCGTTTATTTTTCGATTAGAAAATATCAATTATTTTCAATAGTAAGAACTGTTATAAAAGGTCTTTAGAGCAGAAGTCAAAAATTTTAGAAAATTAATGTTCTAACCATAGGTGGGCAGGGGGGGGGGGGGGTTGGGGGGGGGGTTATACCCCCCCCCCCAAAATTTTGGATTTTGCTGACACCCCCCCTTAAATTTGGGGTAGTGGGGGACACCCCCCCCCCCCCCAAATTCGCCTCCCAAAGAAAAATTTTTAAGTGTTATAAAAGGACTAAAAAATTTTTCCGCGCTACGCGCGGAGTGTTTATTACCTTATTTCCCCGTTAGTTACCTTTTATTACCTTCAATTTCCCCCGCTACGCGGGCAGTTTAAAATTCCCCTCTACGCGGCAGTTTAAATTGGCAATTTATCTTAGTTTTTCAATTGCAAATCGATTATCCCATTCAGTAGTTAAGGCATACATGTTTAATAAAACTACTATAAACACTATTATCCTTTTTTTTAACGTTTTAAACACATGTTATAAATGTATAGTATAGCTATAAAAAACCTTAAATTTTGTAATTAGTATCATTTGGAATTAAAATTTCTAGTGTATTTTAGCGCCTCAAATTATAAATTTTCTCCTCCGGGGGGGCATTGTTCCCCCGGAACCCCCCTGACTGAATTTTTAAGATCACAGAAAATTATGTAGAAATTAGGTAAAAAAAACAAAACTAAAATAAATATATGTTCGCGCAAACACCAGGAAACGATTTTTAAGCAGTTTTTAGTGCATATTTAAAAAATTTTCGCCTCCGGCGGCTGGGGGGACAACCAAGACCCCCGGCCGACGCTTCGCTTTGGCTGGCGCCGCTACGCGCCACAGGTGGCGGCGCTTCGCGCCGCGTTGACAACACTTTTTCTTCCCCCCCCACCTACCGACGCCCCTGCAAATGACATCCTGACTGCGCCATTGCACATTATTATTCAAAAAATTAAAAAAAATAACATTTATAAGTTGCAATAAGGTCTTATTTTAATCTTACACAGTTTTAAAGCATTTATAAGCTTGTTTTACGTTTTTTTACGCGTTTTAAGCTCATTTTAAGGCAGCGCGGAAATATTGGGAACACCCCCCCCTCAAAATTTGGGTCTTGCCGCACACCCCCCCCCCTAAAATTCACCCCCCCCCCTACACCCCCCCCCCCCCCCAAAATCCGAGAGGCTGCCCACCTATGGTTCTAACTATTAACTTTTATTAGGTTTTTACTCAGATAAAGATTTAATAACTTTAAACATCGGTTCCATTTTCTACCTTTTTAGTTTCTTTAGCTGAAACATTCTAAAATCGAATGAATTTATGGAACTTAAATTCTATCAATTTTACCACGTTAGGATTTTAAGGAACCTCAAAATGTAATATAGTATTCGTGATCACGTCATATATATTTTACTCTGTAGGAACGGTTGTGGGCGGAGCTAATAGAATCGTTTAGCCAATTAATTGCTTGGAAAAAAATTAATCTCAAATAAATGAAAGATCTCCTTTTTTCATAAGCACTAAAGGTAAACCCAACGTGGCTGCAACAGTTGTTCGTTGAACTGAAAAATGCCCCCCATTAAGTAACCACTCAAATCATGAGAATCTGACGTCACTCATATCAGCTAATCAGAATTCAGAAAATGAAAAATTTGAAGTAAGAAATCAACTTCAGATGGTAGTTTATAAATAACTCTTTATTTTGTGAAACAAAAAAAGAAAATAGTTGTTTAATGAAGACGTAAACATACTGTTGCAGCTACGTTTGGTTTGTTTTTAATTGGTCAAAAGTGATTTTAATGTGTTATAATTCTATAAAGAATATTAACACTGAACAATTTTCGTTTAAATAGGAGGGTTTTGATTATCGTGACAAAAACGCATCAGAAATAGCATTGGTTTAAATATATTAAACTTATTTTAGATGGCCGTTTCCTATATGTCCGACTATTCCAATACTGACGTTCAGGTGGCCACATTACATGGAAACAGTACAACTGTATGGACAATATCGCCGCCATCCAAACAAGCCCTGATCTCTGAGCTTAACGGGCATGGCTATGTCACCATTACATTTGAGTGGAAATATACACGGTATTTTGGCATTTTTCAAGTATAACTCACTCAATTACATGGACTACTTTAAGTATAGACGAACTAATAGTTTAAAACCGTTATTTTTCATGTAAATTATCGTGATAATACTCATAAATAACCTAATCGTGGAATTTAGACCTTAGTTTCCCTAAGCAACCTAAGCAAAACCTCAAAATCAAGCTAAATTTAAACTTTAGTTTGATTTTAAGGTTTTGCTTAGGCTGCTTAGGGAAACTAAGGTCTACAGTCCACGATTCAGGTTGCTCATGAGTTTTATCATTATAAAATTTTTAAGTTTACGTGTTTTTCTTGAGATTTATAAAAAAATATTTTAATTTAATTAATTTTACTTGAAAAATAACGGTTTTAAACTATTAGTTCGTCTATACTTAAAGTAGTCCATGTAATTGAGTGGGTTATACTTGAAGAATGCCGGTATTTTTTTTATATTTTTCAATAGTTAATACTTAAGCAGGTCTGTAAATGCTATACTCGCTGCCTTAGAGGCGTGAACTGCTGAAGTAAATTCTACAAAATATAGAACAATAAATTGAATAAAAAAATATGTTTTAAAATGTAGGTTAACTGACGTAACCCGTTGCCGATATTGCCTTTTCCTTAAATACAACCGTGAAACCTTCCTGAGAACTATATCATACTTCCGTCATACATAATTTTTTGCGCGAGTAGTTCCCAGTGAGCGAGCAAATTGAAATGGTTAAAACAGTACGATGGCAATATGCAGATTTTTGTTACGGATACAATATATTACGTGGGATATTTCATGTTACGAAAATTTGCATATTGCTACCGTACAGCTTTAACCATTTCATATTGCTCGCTCACTGGGCATTACTCGCGCACAGAAAATTATGTGTGAAGGAAGTACGACCTAAGTCATACGAAGAGCTTACCGCGGTAAGGTTTACGTATGAAATTTTTCATACAAAAATACCACCATTATGAGATGAAGGTTTTACCTTTGTCGTACAAAGGTTTCACGGTTTTAAGGAGAGAAAAGGCTTTCACGGGAACGGGTTAAGTTAATCTTAATTGGCAAGTCTAAATTGGGGCCACCGGATGTTTGTTTTGCCATGCTCAAAGTTAAGAAATAAACTGCCTATAACTAGATCGTCATGTTATCTATCTGGCCATACACAGTTTATTTCACAACTTTCCCCGTGAGGAAACAGCAGCCGATGTCTGAATTTAACCTAAGTTGCGCTACGCAACTCTCAGTTTTAAATTAATAATTAACCATAATAGTTTGGAATTCATAAGACAAAAATAGAAGTCCAACAAGTTGACATCAAATAGAATTAAGGCTGGTTCATACTTATGTAAAAACGTCCTTTGGACAAAGTCCAAAGGACGTTTTTACATACGTTTATACGCTGTATTTTCCTTTTGGACTTTGTCAAAATCACGTTTTTACATAAGTATGAACCAGCCTTAAATGAACATACTACAGCATAGAATATACTTACTAAAACTTAAAAAATCAATGCAACCTACAAGTACCTACATATTGTGATGAAAATATAAAAATCAATGCCTTAAGTTATCTTGTTACACTATTATATGAATATTTTTTTAGGTTTGCGCATATAGAAGCTTTAGTGTATAAACTGCATTTTTCACGAGTGAAACTTATGTTAACAAATTTTCCATGTTGCCATATTTCAAAAAATATTTTACTTTTTCAGATTTTGTAAAAATTCATTGAGATATTGCGGTTTTTAATTAAAAAAAACTCAAAACCCAATTTTTTGCCAAAAATTGATCTTTTAAAACAAAAATTTTCATTAAAAACAAATTAAACAATTTTTGAAACTTTGATTTTAAAAGCACAAAAGTACGTTTAAGCGAAATTGTGAATTGTTTTTATATTAATATATTTTTAGTTTTTTTTAAAGATAAAATTTATAGGTTGAGAAGACATGTAAGATAAAATTATAATTTTCATCATCTAGGTTAATTTTCGTAAACTTTTTTAAACTTCTAAACTTTCAAGTTAATTAAAGTTTTGTTAGTTAATATCAATAAAACATTTTTTTTATAATTTTTTACTTGATTTTGTTCCATTTTGAATAAAACTATCAAACTAAAAAATAAATTGCGTAATTTTTTGTGACAAATAAGTTTATGGATACATGTTGCAGTGTTTTCCAGGATAACCAAAGGGACCATTGTCGGTGGAATAGCTGAATCGTCTAATCAACTTGATTTACCACCTGGACACGAAATCCGTAGAGCTTTAGTCGACATGATTCTGCAAAGACGTACTCAGCCAATGTAAAAATTACCTTTAACATGATACATTAGTAAAATAGTTGGGGAATTGAATTCGCAAATAACAATTTTGAAATTAGCAAAATTAGCACAAATTATTGCTGCAAAGGTAAAAATTTGGGCCCTAATATTAGGCACTGAATTTAGGTTTAAATTTAGTCTACCACTAAACACTCAAGCTTTAACCAGTTCCAACAAAAAGTTTTGAATTATCTATCAACACTTATAAGTGTCCTATTGGCGACTGTAATTAGTTGCGAATCGTAATTAGTAGACTGTAATTAGCGACTGTAATTAGTAGACTGCAACTGAAAATAGATTGGCGACTGTAAGCTTCCTTTTTTGAGATCAAAAAATACTCGACTTTAAGTTTTACAGATTCGAATTTCTCAATCTATTTTTGGAAATCATTCTGTACAAACCAGTCATGCTGCACATTTATGCTTTACAACTATCAGTATCAACTGGTTTATTTTGGAGAAAAATTAACAATAAACTAAGAATTATTGTGTAGTATGTTCTACAATATGTGATCCCGTGAATAACATGGATAGGCTTTTTAAATAAGCTGTAAAAGTCTTAACAACAACAAATACTTCGCTCCAAATTCCCTTAACCCAAATTTTTTATGTTATTTTTCAGTTTATTAGAACTACAATATACAGTATATGTACCTGAACCAAGAACAAAA
>JASAMX010027388.1:7500-14767 GCA_030248175.1 Microlaimidae sp. YZB2_3 | reverse complement strand
GTTTTAACAAAAATGTAAAATTTGTTTGCTCATATCATTTGAAGATTGTAGCGACGTACAATCTTGGTATCGCATTAAGAGAGCGTGCTGATCTTCACGTCCTGTTTTTTCTATAGAAGTGAGTGTATGGTATGAGAATAATATTATTGCTGCACACAGGAAACGCATGATAATTCTCGAGTTAGCAAACCAATTTTACTATTAATTTCTTCTGAAAATAGGAATATAAGGTATTAACATACATTGACTGTGGTGGCATAGACTCCACATATACACATACATTGACAATGTATATGTGGATGTGGGGTCTATGCCACCGATATTCAACGAAAATCTTTGTTATTTATATGAGTAAGTTAAATAAAAGGAACGATGATGAAAAAACAGTGGAAATGGGTTACGAAAAACGTGGCAAAACAAATGAATTGGAAATAATAAAGTAAAGCCAAAACATGGAAGAAAGACACACCAAAAAATAGGGCACAATAAGTAAATTTAAAAAAAGGACAGAAAACGATTGAAATGTTAAAAAAATCAAGAAAAAACCTAAAAAAATAAATTTTCAAATTTTATATGTCTCTACTCAATTTTAAAATGTATTAGGTTTTATTTATTTTGTGACGTCGAACGTCCCTTTTTGCAGTGATAACTCACAACCACTGGTGAGTATAAGAGGCGCTGTAAAGTAAATCAAAAACCAGCCCCTATGGTGCAGTGGTAGCACGCCGAACTTAGATGAACAGACCTAGAATTCAAGAAAAGACACCCGGGTTCAAATCCCGGTATGGGGCCGGGGTCGGGGCCGGGGTCGGGGCAGGCTAAAAATTTAGCAAAATCTGTAATTTCGGTACTTTTTTGCAAAAAACCTTACGTTTTTTACCGCAAATAGTTTTTTAAGTATTTAATAGATCATGGTTTAAAAATCTAAGCTCGTGCGTAACAAAACAAGTTATTTTTAATTGAAAAAACAAAGTTTTATGATTTTATGCAAAAGTAACTTCGATTTTTAGTCTTTAAATTATTATTTTATTCACATATATATCTTTTCAATTATGTATTTGAGATTTACTTATGTATTTGACGTGTACTTATGTATTATCATTCATTATTGCTAAGTTTATTTTTTTTTAAATAGTGTTACGTTTTTGTTTAAACGTTTTTAACTATTTAAAAATTTCAGTTTTTAAAAAACCAAATTAAAGCGATTCAAAGAAATACACTGCAGTTTTAATTTTTTTTATTATTCATAAGTTCATATAACAAATCAATTTCCATTTAAATAAAATCAAAATATACGCTTTAATAAAAATTTAAAAAAAAACTAATATTAAACTTTCATAAATCGAAATTCACATGTTATAATTTTAACTTTTTCTGATGATTATGAGGTAATATTTAAATCGCATCTTACTACTCTGTGTATAAGTGAATGAATAACGCACATAAAAAAGGAACCGCAACAAAATTAAACTTAAGCACCCGTTTTTTTTTTTGTAATAATCAGAAAAAGTTACAAATGGTTGAAAACAGTTGAAAACATAACCAACGCGCTCAAAAAGTTACGATAAGAACAAACATATACAACTACAGATTTATGGATCTACCTAGCATCACAAAAATTTGGGTCTGCGGTCCCGCTGCGAAATCAGGATTCGTTATGAAACCAATGATTTTTGCCAAATTTTTTCGGAAACTGGAGATTAAACAGCTATATTAAAACAATTTTGAGTATTTTTGTTAACTTTTGACCATTATTTAGAGCTATATTAAGCGTAACTAAGGTTTCACATATGTAATTTTTTTTGGCTTTTGATTTTTTGGCTTTTTTGATAGTATATAAATGTATTTTGTTTAAAATGTTATTAATGCAAATTAGTTTAAAGACACTATATTTAACAGTGGTATACACAAAATGTTAAACACGGGGAAAAAACTATTTTTGCACATAAAATTTGATATGATGGTTTATGTTCAACGTTAAAAATATTTTGCATTCTTAGGGGTTCTTACCCCGGTTCGCCACGGCTTGTCCGACACAAAAAGTACCGGGGCCGGGGCCGGGGCCGGGGTTGGCAAAATTGCATTTGCCGGGGCCGGGGCCGGGGCAGAAAAAAAGTGCCGGGGCAAGCCGGGGCCGGGGCCCCGGTCGATCACTATCACTAACTATGAGATTGAAAGGTTTTCTCCATACTTGTCTTGTCGTCTGCCTTTTGCCTCGAAAAAAAATCACATCATGTTAGAACAACAAAAACGTACAATCCTGGGGCATATTTCATAAAAATTGCTTGTAATTACAACTGTAAATTAATAAACGCATATTTTTATTTTGTATTTTTAATTAAAAAGTATATTAAGAAAATTACGTTTAGAATTTAAAAAATTACAAATTCATAAATTCCGCAAATTTCCCATTTATGTGCGTATTTTTTAATTAATAGAATAAGAAAAAATTAAATACGTTTATTAATTTACAATTACAAAGATCTTTATGAAATAGGCCCCTGGTTACAAACAAAGCAATAGACCAGCTTAGTGTTTAAAAAAGTACTTTTTTAGTAATTAATTAATAAAAAATTAACGCTTTTTTGGGCCGAAATAATTACTTAATAATTAATTAATTAAATTTTTTGGGCAAATAATTACCCAATAACTAATCAATTCGATTTTAGGGGCCATTAATTTAATTTTAATTAATCAATTAATTTATAAAACAAAAATTAATAAAAAAGTAAAAGTAATAAAAAAGTAATAAAAAATTATTAATTAATTATTACACTTTGCACACATCAGAAACCGGTCTTGATTACTACTACGTTCAGAAGCCCTGTGTTAATAATATTCATGGGACAGCGTGCAACAGCGTCTAGCATTGTTTTCTGAACACAACCGATGGTCGGAAAGCGACCAATTTTATTGTGGTACCTTAATATTGCAGCTTTTACAACATGGCGCGGCGCGTTTTATTTATGTATCTTGCTACTTTCTGTAAATAACGATTTTTTTAGAAATACCTATGAGCTTTCATTTTTCTAATAGATTATTTTTCTGGTAATGTGTGGCCTGAGTTTGTATTTTGTGAGGATTTAAAAAGTGTCTTTTTCAGAATATTTAGAAAAATTAATTAATTAGTACTTTTTTACGATTTTATCGAATTAATTTTTTAATAATTAATCAATAATTAATTAATTACAAATTTTAGGTCGATAATTAATCAATAATTAATCAAATGCATTTTGTGGTCAGATAATTAATCAATAATTACTTAATTGGAGTTTAGTGGCAAATAATTAATCAATAATTAATTAAATGCGTCAAGTCAGTACTTTTTAAACACTAGACCAGCTGAAACAGATTTCCACCCAATGGCATGCTTTCCGGTGCATTCTTGACGGTTGCTATTAAAAGATTTTAAGGGGAGGCTTACTAAATCATGTATTGTCTAAACTACTTCCTCAAAGGGTAGATACATTTTTCTTTTGTACAGTAAAGAAGTATTAGCGCTAAATGTATTAAATATCATGGGTGGCACCGAGCCAACCATAATTAAAGAACGTGGGTAAATTTCGAGATTCATGTTCATCTTTTTCTTATTCTTCTTCTTCTTCTTCTTCTTCTTATTATTATTATTATTATTCTAACGCTCAATTCTTAAAATCGATATTCCTCCTTCGTTACTGATTGATCAAAAATAAACATGGGCTCTTTGGAAAGAAGAAAGAATTACGCAACTTTCTTAGGAGCCACTTTTTTCATTTAGGTCCTTGTTATCGATTTATTGATCAAAATAATAAATTGAAAAAATAGACAAATAAAAACTCCCAACCGCACAATAACACCGTTTTGGCAATAATAAGGATTGTACAGAGCAGACAACGAACAGTCCCTCATAGAAACCGCACAAAAAAGCAGACCGGATTTAATGGTGGCAAAAACCGAACCAGTTCCCAGCGCCATCTGCTTCAACCGCGTGTAAAACGGCGAAAACAACAGAGTACTTTTTTTAATTCTTACATTACTGATGACAAAATTAATTCAAAGTTTTATTAAAAAAATAATAATGTTTAAGTGGCGCGGGAACGCCACGCGGCGGTTTAGCCCCACGGCACCCAAAGCACCACAGCACACTATAATTAGAGAACGTTGGGAAAATTTTTTGTAATTTATGTTTATCTTCTTCTATTTATTATTATAATTCTAACGCTCATTATCTTAAAATCAATATTCTTAATCGTTCACGTGGCGATTTAACCCTGCGGTACCACACCAACTATAATCAGAGAATCTGGATAAAATTTGTAATTTATGTTCATCATCTTCTTCTTCTAATTTTTTTTATTCCAAAAAAATAATTGCAATCATCGGTGGCGCGGGAGCGCCCACTGCGATTTAGCCCCACGGCACCGCGACAACTATAACTAGAGCACCTGGTAAATTTTGTAATTCATGTTTATCATCTTTTTCTTCTTATTATTATTTATATTTCAAAAAATATAATTCCAATCATCGGTGGTGCGGGGGTGCCACACTGCAATTTAACCCACGGCACCGCGCCAACTATACTTAGAAAACGTGAGTAAATTTTGTAATTCACCCACGGCATCGCGCAAACTATATTTAGAGAACGTAGGTACACTTTGTCTGGAGCGCCACTGCACCGCATTAACTATAATTAAACAACGTGAGTAAATTTTGTAATTTAAATTCTTCTTCTTATTATTATTATTTTTTATTTAAAAAAGTATATCTCGGCAACGGAATGATTATAAACATATGTCATTGCGCAGCTAAACCTATAGTTTATTAGGCTATTTTTTAATTTAATTCAAAAAAAGTTTTAGACTAGCCTTGAAAAATGCTCTAAGAATTGAGTAGAAAAAAGAGGCGATTTTTCCCCAGGCGTATGTTTAGACAGAAAAGATGTGGACTAGTCTGAGATGGACATTATGTGGATTATAGAAAATTTGCATTTGGTTTGGGCAGCTGCTCACTAAATAAAAATTTCTACCATATGATAATGATTTGTTTATACATTGATCTAATCACACAGCATTGTTGCATTTTTTTTAGTTTGATGAATTGTCAATTGAAAAAATCATACTCACAGCAATCTTTGACAAGCGGGAAATCGCCACTTTTTCAAATTTATAGTTGTTTATTACACATACATATAAAACCTACTAATTGAAAAAGTGGCGATTTTGCGCTTGTCAAAGATTGCTGTGAATATGATTTTTTCAATTGACATTTCATCAACTAAACGAAATGCAACAGTGCTGTGTGATTAGATCAATGTATAAACAAATCATTATTATATGGTAGAAATTTTTATTTGATGACCAGCTGCCGAAACCAAATGCAAATTTCCTATAATCCACATAATGTCCATCTCAGACTAGTCCACATCTTTTCTGTCTAAACATAGGACCGGGGAAGAATCGCCCCTTTTTCCTGCTCTATTCTTAGAGCATTTTTCAAGGCTAGTATAAAAATAGCGCACCAGAAATATTATGCCACATGCGCTATTTTGTTACATTCGGGACACTTTTTATTCTAATTTTGATCGTTTGTAACTGGAATATAAAATAAATAAATGAAATGAAAAATTACATGAAAAATTAAATGAAAAATTACATTTGGATATTGGCAAAAGTTGGGAGACACAGTTGTTAGAAATTTCTTTTTGGGTTGACAAACGGGAAAACATGTTTTCAAGTAAGAAATAACACTTAAAAAAAAGCATTTCTAAGCTGCGATATTTGGCAATTTTGTAGTAGGATTTTAACTTTGAAAATATGTTTTTCTGACAAAATAACATGAAAATTCGAAAAAAAATAAACTTTTAAGACTTATTTTAAAAAAAAAAAATTAATTTAAAAGTTTGCTGCGGCCAGCATACGGGCTTGGAAAGCTTCCTAATTTTTAATTCGTCATTTTTGACAGCTTATTGTTAGCTTAATACTAGGTTTTTTGACACAAACCTAAAATAAAATGTCGTTTCTTTTTGATAAATTTTACGTTTTTAATGGTTTGAAAAAAATTTTCGAAAACAATTTTTGGCATTAGTGTTTGGGCACCCCATAGCCCCCGGGGGGGAAACCCCCCCCCCCCCCCAAAAAAAAAAAAATTAGGTCTAAAGTAAGGGATAGAAAATGGCGGACATTTAATATATAACAATATGATCAAAGTCGTACACACGTCGAACAGGAAGCAAAACAAAAGTTATCTTTTTTGCAGTGTACTAGTTCGGCGAAAAATCGCGAAAACCGCACGCATTCAACGCATCGTAAAAAAAATTTGAGCCAGCCGATTTCGCTAATTTTTAGAAAAAACTCAAAAAATTATGTCCTAACAGCGTACCAAGCGGCGTTTCTTATCTGGTACTAATAAAAAAGTTTTGTTTTTTTTGGGACCAGGTTTTTTCACGGCATCGGCCGTAGTCATGAGGTTATGAAAAAACATTTTTTTATAACCTTTTTTGAAAGATAGCTAAGAGTCTGAGCTATGCTCCAATATATGTCCCGTACATATTCTACAGGCCGGTTCACTCCGGGATGGCAGTGGATAGTGGATAACAGATAGTTGATAGTGGATAATCGTTCACACCGGAATCGCCTCCGATAGCAGATAGCGGATAGCGGATAGTGGATAACCGTTCACACCGGAGTAAAATAACCTCTGATAGCGGATAGCGGATAGCAGATAGCGGATAACCGTTCACACCGGAATTGCCTCGGATAGCGGATAGTGGATAGCAGATAGCGGATAACCGTTCACACCGAAATTTCCTCGGATAGCGAGCAGATAACAATGGAATCGGATAGTGAATAAGGCGAGTTACTGCATGCAACAACTTTATACTGCTGGCAAGCTAAATTAATAATATTTTTCTTTTGTTGTTATTCCTTTTTATTGATTTTACAAAAATATTTTTATAAATTTTGATTGTTTAAAGTAAAATATTTTTTGAAGTATTTTCTGAAATTGTTTTTTTTTGAAATTCAGCTGATTTCATCAAAACCGATGGTTTTAAAAAGGTTACAAAAATCTACAAGATACTTCTTTAATTTATGTATTGGGTAGGGGTTAAAAATCTATATATAAATAGACGTAATGTCTGTGTGTGTGTGTGTGTGTGTGTGTGTGTGTGTGTGTGTGTGTGTGTGTGTGTGTGTGTGTGTGTGTGTGTGTGTGTGTGTGTGTGTGTGTGTGTGTGTGTGTGTGTGTGTGTGTGTGTGTGTGTGTGTGTGTGTGTGTGTGCGCGTGCGTG
>JASAMX010027387.1:0-15937 GCA_030248175.1 Microlaimidae sp. YZB2_3 | reverse complement strand
GTAAAAAAACACACAATTTTTGGGTCAAAGAACTTTTTTGCTTTATTCATAAAGTTTTTATTGCTTTAAAACATGTATTGACCTTGAAAAATGAAGTTCAAGCAGAAGTAGTTAAAAGTTATTTTGAAGCCATGCTCACCTATGCAAATAGTTTTAAGAAAAAATGACACGATAATAAAAATCGCTATCGCAAGATACAATGAGCCACACACATTAACCTATAGCACAATTACACTCGTAAATATTTTTAAATAATCACATCAAAATAAAATAAGGAAAGAATAGAAGTTACTTAGGCCTCACATGTCGTTGCATGTCCAACTGTCAAATACTTTTTGAAATCGATTTACGATTGCTTCACAGAATTTTTCGAGCTTCAGCTAACTTGTTCAGTGGTACACCAGAAAGCAATTTGCTCCAAAAACCGAATCTCCGCAAGCCACTTGCAGGTTTCCATATTTTTATCTTGATTCCGATAAACTAACATCCATTCCTATAATTAACATATTTTTTGAACGGTTTTTTATGAGTTAAAAACCATAGATGAAAATGGGAGGGGGAGAATGGTTTTTCTCCTTCCTATCTTGAAATTTTGCCTTTTTTTTTTCCCCCAAAATTCCCATTTTTTTTATTCCTGATTTCATAAATATGCAAATTGGTCCAAGGTGGAGGGAGGGGGTTAAACCCGGTATTAGGGGGCGGGAGGATGAGGGGTTTAAAATCCTTAAAAACGCATTTTACCAATATAGTTTTTTTCTTAGAGTGCATTCCACCCAACCCTGCTTATTGTTTTTCGATTTTGAAAGACAAATAGGTAAAAACGGCTAATTTTAGGTCAAAAGGCCCTTTTTATTGCATATTTAAGCTTTTTAGCTTCTAAAACATTCATTTCGACCTTAAAACTTAGGTTTAAAAGCAGTTTGTTTGTATAGAAATCCCAATCTCTCCATATAAAATGAATCTATAAAAAAACAAAGAAGAATAAAACTCACTACTAATATGGGCCGGTGTTGCATGATAGACTGAAATAACCTTTTTAAAGATATGTTTTCAACTTAAAATTTGGAAGGAGGAGGACCCCAAAAGTAGGGGCGGCCGCCCCCCCCCACCCCAAACGGTCGGACGAGGGGAAAAATAAGGATAGTGCTTGGGCGGGGGGGGGGGGGGGCGGCCGCCCCCCCCCCCCCGAAATGGTCGCCAGATAGTAAAATTTGGGGGTTTTCAGAGGCTAAAAATTCAAAATTTTCTAGCGCCTCGCTAATCGCTCGGCGCCAAACTATAAAATAATTTTAGTACCACAATTGACCCCAAAAAAACCAAAAAAAATTTCCGCGTCGCTCAGCGGTCCCTTTCGATAGTATACACATAGGTGGGCAGGGGGGGGGGGGGGGTAAGGGGGTTATACCCCCCCCAAAATTTCGGTTTTTGCTGCCCCCCCCCCCCCCCCTTAAATTTGGGGTAGTCGGGGACACCCCCCCCCCCCAAATTCGCCTCCCAAAGAAAAATTTTTAAGTGTTATAAAAGGACTAAAAAATTTTTCCGCGCTTCGCGCAGAGTGTTTATTACCTTATTTCCCCGTTCATTACCTTTTATTACCTTTAAATTCCCCCGCTACGCGGGCAGTTTAAATTTCCCCGCTACGCGGGCAGTTTAAATTGGCAATTTATCTTAGTTTTTCAATTGCAAATCGATTATCCCATTCAGTAGTTAAGGCATACATGTTTAATAAAACTACTATAAACACTATTATCCTTTTTTTAACGTTTTAAACACATGTTATAAATGTATAGTATAGCTATAAAAAACCTTAAATTTTGTAATTAGTATCATTTGGAATTAAAATTTCTAGTGTATTTTAGCGCCTCAAATTATAAATTTTCTCCTCCAGGGGGCATTGTTCCCCCCGAACCCCCCTGACTGAATTTTTAAGATCACAGAAAATTATGTAGAAATTAGGTAAAAAAACAAAAGTAAAATGTATGTTCACGCGATCACCAGGAGACGATTTTTAAGCCGTTTTTAGTATATATTTTAAAAAATTTTCGCCTCCGGCGGCTGGGGGGACACCCCCCAGACCCCCCGGCCGACGCTTCGCGTCGGCTGGCGCCGCTACGCGGCGCAGGCGGCGGCGCTTCGCGCCGCTTTGACAACACTTTTCTTCCCCCAGACCGACGCCCCTGAAATGAAATCCTGACTGCGCCATTGCACATTATTATTAAAAGAATTAAAAAAATAAAATTTATAAGTTGCAATAAGGTCTTATTTTAATCTTACACAGTTTTAAAGCATTTATAAGCTTGTTTTACGTTTTTTTACGCGTTTTAAGCTCATTTTAAGGCAGCGCGGAAATATTGGGTACACCCCCCCTCAAAATTTGGGTCTTGCTGGACACCCCCCCTAAAATTTGACCCCCCCTTATACCCCCCCCCAAATCCGAGAGGCTGCCCACCTATGAGTATACATACATATATCTCGCCTAATGCTAATGTTATTTTAAAGATAGTACAATATTTTTTATAAGTAATAAGTACTACACAGAAAGCAAAACAAACAATCATTGTTTGATTTATGTACCTCCCCCCTCCTAAATTTTTCAGCCGCCTATAGCATTGGCTAGATTTTTGTCATATAGGTAGGTACCCTAAAAAACATGGAGTCAAGATGCTGCTCATGTGCTTTGGTTTACAATGTGGCTGTAACCAAGGGTATGAAACTGAAAGGTCTCTAAATTCCTTTTTTTTGTGAAATCCAGGCTCTGCCAATGTGTGCTAATGTAATTTTTAACTAAGAAAACATGTTTTACCGCTAAAAACATTAGATAATACGTTATTAGGCCAAAAACAGTGTATTATACAGCTTTATCTACGTTTATCCCTGCTTTTTTAACGTTTTCAAAAATTAAGGGGGTGGGTTTTCCCCCCTCCCAAATCTCATTTCGGGGGGGGGGGGGGCCGGGGCCCCCCCCCCGAAAATTTTTTTGTACTACAAGCCACCCACCCCCCAAAATGAAACCCTGGGTACGTCCCTGCCCCTAACCCCCCTGTGTCCATGTATGCCTGACCCCAGTGGCGTGCCCAGGATTTCATTTCGGGTGGGCGGTCTGGGGGGCGGCAGCCCCCCAGAAATAGGGGGTCTGAGGGGCGAGAGCCGCCCAGCGGGATCAAGGGGCGGAGCCCCTTGTCAGGGGGGTCCGGGGGGTAGAACGCCCCCCGGAGGAGAAAATTTTTAATTTAAGGCGCTAAAATACAATAGAAATTTTAATTCCAGATGATACTTATTACAAATTTTAAGGTTTTTTTATACCTATACATTTAAAACATGTGTTTAAACATTAATAAAAGGATAATAGTGTTTATAGTAGTTTTATTACACATGTATGCCTTAACTACTGAACGTGGTAATCGATTTGTAATCAAAAAAGTAAGATATATTGTAAATTTAAACTACCCGCGTAGCGGGAAAATTTTGGTTTTTTGACTATTAATATGTTTTTGGAAGGCATCAAGAAAGTTTCTGTATTAATATTAAAGAAAAAAATTTTGTTTCTCTCCGAAAATTTAAAAAACGTAAGGGTCTCCCCTTACGAAAAAATCCGGCTTCGCCGGATTTCGGGGAGGGGGGGAGGCGGCCGTTCCCCCCCCTGGGCACGCCATTGCCTGACCCCCTTCCCTTAGAGATCCAAATCCGATTCTCCTTCTCCTTAGAGAAAATTTTTAATACTAAATCCTAATTTCTTCTATAAAATGTGAATTTTTAAAGAAAAGTCGTGCTTTACACATTTTATGCAGAATATCGCTTTTTATTCAATAAGGGCATTAACTGCACGAAAAATTGCTGTAAAAAGGGAAATAAAAGTGCACATAAACTCATGTGCGACTTTTCTTGCAAAAACTTGTGATTCCCTTGAGTTGCGCTAATTATATTTTTACTTTAGAATTGAGGTTAAAATCTTTGTTGGTGAATTAAATAAAAAAACATTACGATAACGTGACGTTATAATTTATTTAAAAGCAAGGTCTACTTTGCAGTTTACATAAGTTGAATTTTTGTCATTTTTGTATAATTAATTATTGTTTTCGCTTTGAGGTTATCTATTACATTGTAAATTTGTAAACTTGTATATTACAAAACATAATTAATCAATATAATACAGTTTAATATTAACTATCAAAATTTGTACATTAGGTAGGCAAAGCAAAAAATACCGTTTTTAAGCTAAAAACGATTTTAGTAGTGTTTTTTTAGCTCCCAAGAATTATTTTTTAAAATTATCCATCACATTAATTTAAAAAATAATAGGTGTTTTTTATTTCAAAAACTATTATTTAAAACCCCTTTTTTTTTTTAAAACACTACAAAAACTGCTGTAAATAAATTTTTATCTGCAACTTTTTCAACCAAAGAGTTTTATTAAAAAAAAAAAAATGGTCAAATTAAAATTAAAACTCCCTTTTTTGGGCTGGCGGGTGTAAAAATTTGGAGGTCCCGAGAAAACATTTTTTTTTAAATTTTCTTGCCCTTCGCTTAGCTCTCTATGTTTCGCTATATACCTTTTTACAACTTTTAAGTAATGTTTCTGATGATTTTCAACGTCAATTCTTTTACAATTTTTTCGTACAATCGCTCGATTTCTAATGTTATACCTTTTTAAACCTAAAGTTTACCTTAAAAAAACAATGCAAACAACAGCGAAAATAATCATTACGCGGTAAGCGTGAAAAATTTTACCCCTTTTTAATGGATTTTTTATGGTGTTTTAAAAATTTGAAGTACAACCGCCAACAACCCATCTCTTTCGAAAAATTTTTATTTAGTGCGACCCCCCCCCGTTTCCTAAATCCTTGCTACGCCCCTGGTTGTGAGGTATTTGTTGAATAAAATGATAAATTAAAATGAGGTTATAAATGTGTTATTTTTTGTTTTCAACTAAATCTTAAAACCAAAAAAGTTAATGAAAACTGCATGCTCGTTCTTATTTTAAGAAAATTTTAAAACACTACTTTTCTAAAAGTTTAAGCGGTTAAAACATTTTTCCTGGTTAATTATAGTATAATTTAAGATTATAAAAAGTAAAATTTGTCTAACAAGTAGTTTTTTTGAAAAACGAAAAGCTAAAAAGTGATTTTTTACTCTGCTTGCCTAAGTCTTTTGATATCTTACCCATTTGTTCCTGGAAAACAGATATCGCTATCAGCCATTTGCAAAATATCTATCATCATTAATTCAATTCTGTGTGAAGTTTTGTGCTGATACACGGCTTGATGTAGAGATATTCTACTTTGAAAAATTTTCTTTATATCGTCTACTACCTAAAAAAATAACCTTACAATAAATAAAGTATAAAGTGAAAATGTTCTATCATCTAGGAAAGATGATTTCGTGTTATTCAAAAAGAAAAGTTTTGGCGTGGCTTGCCAACTCTGCTCTAGAGGGCAAAATTCAGAGATTAAGAGTTTTTAGCCTTTTGAAAAGGGGTCATACATTGGCACCGGGGAAGGAAGTGGGGGTTGCTTGGGAGGTAAATCCCCAGATTTGTGGCAAGGGTGTTTGTTTACTCTCTCTCCCTAAAGTGAGAGAGGGGAATAAACAGTAGCCCCTAATTTTGAAAAAGAGTAGAAAATGTCTTTGAAATAACTTCTATGTACTTCCACACTGAAGTTTTAAGATTAAAAGTGTGTTTTAAGATATAAAAAGCTTTAATATAAAAGAGTGCCGTTGAAATTGTATTTCACATTTTTTTCTTCAAATTCGAATTCCAAATATTGGGTAAAATGCACGGCAGAAAAAAAGATCTGACCAAACTGCGTTTTTTTGGATTTTAACCACCCCTTCCTAAATCCGGGTATACCCCCCACTCCGGACCAACTTGTTGATGTATATTGAGAGTGGGATTCAGTTTTTAAATTCCCAAATTGACATCACTAATGCCAGAATTTAGCTTTGATGACTAAAAATCTGCGTGCAGACGCTGAGCTGTCGAGTAAATTTCTGGCTAAAAGTGTATTTTTCAGCATTTAGCTTTACTCAGCACCTAGTCGTTTATCGCTCTATAGAATTTTTAAACAACAATAAAATAAAAAAAGTATTTTAGTAAGTAACAAATTGCTGATAATTTTAAAGTTCTTAAGTTTGAAAAATGTGATTTAAAATACAAATCTTGCAGCTGCGCATCTATAAACCTATTTTAAACATTAAACGCAATTAACATTTTATTTTTGGCTACACACGGTTTTTTCTAAAAAATAAGCATTTTTCGCAGAAACGTCAGAAAACACAAAAATGAGTGTAAAATGAATTATAAATGAGTGTGAAAATGCAAAACTTCCTCCTCGGGTTTGACTCAACATCATTGCTCGACCTGTACCAGACCTTTCATATTTTCTTGCATTACCAAGTTAAACACTATTTAAACACAATGCACTCTAGTACATCCTTGGATATAAATAATGTATGTTTTGTTACTTTTCTTGCATAGCAAATGCGGGGAAATCCTTCAGGACTATAAAGTAATTTCGAGAACTTGAACATTCGATCCATAGTTGATTTATTGAAGCTTACGGCAACGCCTGTGCAGTATGAATCTCGCAAAATATAATCCATTCTATCAACGTCGATGCCTTCCCACTGGTTTGAAACTATGTCGTACAACCAACTTTGATTCCATTCTCTTCCACGGTAAGGATACTAAAATATTAATGAAAATAGATAATGGATTTACACCTGAGCCAAATTAGCATACCTACATAATGTTACAGTGGTCTACAGAAGTGGCGGAGGGAAATACGGAATGGTTTCAATTTTTTCTTCCTTTTAAACAACTCTCGGACACGCCCGGAGCCGGAACGTGAACGTAAAAAACGTACATAATTGCCCGAAAATAATTATGTAACACAAGACACAAGTTTATGGTATGCTTCTTACGATATTCCAATATACATGTGTCAAAGAAAATACTTTTACAAATCAAACTCCTATATTGCCCCCAGAAAACTATATGCTTCAAGCTTTAATTTTCTTGGCTGATCGAGCTAAAAACTGGGAAAATGTTCGATATAGTTTTGGTGTCAAAACACTAAAAATTGAAATGTGAAATTAAAAGGTTTTAAGTTTGTTCTGAGCAATACAGGGCAGCTGTAGTGCCGGTTCGATTAGGATTAAAATTTTAAAGTGAATTTTTAATTTTTAAAAGAACTAATTAGTCCTTTTCCACGTTGCACCAGGGACGTACCCAGGGTTTCATTTGGGGGGGGGGGCGGATTGCAAAAAAAATTTCAAAATTGTGGGGGGGGGGGCGGAGGCGGACCCTTGGCTACACCCACATTGTAAACCAAAGCACATGAGCAGCATCTCGACTCCATGTTTTTTAGAGTACCTACCAATATGAAAAAAATCCCAGCCAATGCTATAGGCGGCTGGAAAATTTAGGAGGGGGGAGGTACATAAATCAATCAATATGATTGTTTGTTTTGCTTTCTGTGTAGTATTTATTACTTAAAATATTGTACTAACTTTGAAATAACATTAGCATTAGGCAAGATAAATAGAGAGATATTAGATATATGTATGTATCCTATAGAAAGTGACCGCTGAAGCGAAGCGGAAATTTTTTTTTTGTTTTTGGGGGTCAATTATGGTACTAAAATTATTTTATAGTTTGGCGCCGAGCGATTAGCGAGGCGCTAGAAAATTTTGAATTTTTAGCTTCTGAAAACCTCCAAATCATAGGTGTCCGACCCCTGACGGCTAGGGGGGGGGTTTGACCCCGGGGTCAGCCCATTTTTTACCATTTTGTAGGCCCAGGAGGGGGGTCAGCCTGGACCAAATTTTCGAAAAAAATTGACCCCGGGGTAGCCTGGACTGAAGGGTCCTTAGGGGGGGGGAAGCCTGGACTGGGGTACTTAGCGGGGGAAATAGCCTGGACCTGCCAAAAAAACTTTTGGAAACTGTTAAAAACGTTAACATATTATAAGAGGTACCTTTTTTGATTTTTTTTGCTTCCGGTAAAAGTTTGACCAACTTTCTTCTATTTTCCGGTTACATAATAAATAATAATAATCATTGTATTTTGTTTTCATTTCATTATTTTGCATGCGGCAACTTGCCGGGCAAGTGTTTAACGAACGGCGGCAGCGCAAAAAACGGACCGGTCGTTTAAAAAAAACGGACCGTTCGTTTTTTTAAAAACGAAACGAACATCTGAATTTTATTTTTTTTATTTTTAATGTAACGTACCAACCAGTTTGTAAAAAACCTAAGGTTTATTATAAATTATAAAAATTTGTATAGAACATTAAATTATTGTTATATTTATGAGGAATATATACGTATATAAAGTTAGCGCACGAAATTCGTGCGCGCACGAATTTCCGCGCACGAATTTTGAGCCTGTATATTTTCAGTGGCGCGCACGAAAAAAAAAACGATTTTTATGCCTATCGCACATTAAGTAGATAGGGGGGGTGGAACAGCTGTTAGGGGAGAGGGTCAAAAACCGGCTTTAGGCGGGGGGTCGGCCTGGACCGGGGTTTTAGTGGGGAGGGAGGGTCCAAAATGGGCGCTAGGGGGGAGGGGTACCCTGGACCGGCCCTCAGGGGGGGGGGGCGGTCCGGGCAGTCCAGGCTGGTCGGACACCTATGCCCCAAATTTTACTATCTGGCGACCATTTTGAGGGAAGGGCCGGCCGCCCCGCCCAACCACTATCTTTATTTTTCCACTATCCGACCGTTTCGGGGGGAGGAGGGGGGCGGCCGCGCCCCCCCTGGTTACGTCCCTGATTTCCACAAATATTGCAGTTTGATTTGTGAAAGTGCTCCTTTAATAACGATAGTAAACCGGTTTGCACTTCTTTTCGTTGTATAGCTGTTTGATCACGTAATGGATGGATCGTAATGAATAGCACGCCAGTCGACTTTAAAACTTTAGGTTTATTTTGTTTCTAATTACAAGGTCCAGTTATATTGAATCAAGTATCTTTTTAATAACATTTTGATATGTAAATTTCTAAATACTTGATTTATTTAATTTTGTTTATTTAATTTACAAGTAGCCCGTGTCAGCCATTCGGCTGACAAATAATTTTTCCGGCATTTTTTATATTCATTTACTATTTTTTTTCCAAATTCAACACTTCTATGCCATTCCCGTGACTGTAAGCTTTACAATGATACCTCAGTTAACCCGCACTCCATTTTGTCGTTGGGGAAAGGGTTTTTCCCTCGTTTTGTGAAAATATGTTGTCCAGCATAAAGATGTCCATGTTATTTTTTTACTAATTTCAACCCCCTTATGATTATGGCATTTTTTCTATATTGCTTTAAATATATTCTATTTAAATATTAAAAATTATGTCCTAGAAGCCAGCCCTTTACAGTAGCAAACACAAATCTATTTTAAAAAAGTCACTTACGTCGTGTTCATTTGTATATTTTAATGGAGAAATACATTCTTTTATAAACTGAAAATCCCGGTCATCAAAACCGCAATTATTGCATAGAAATTCTTTTACATTGGGGTTTTTAGTCAGTAAATGTTCGAACATCATTACGGATCCTGTTTCGTGCTAAATACAACGATTTGTAATGAAAATTTAAAACAAAAATATTAATATAATTTTTGTAAAATTTTGTTAATTATTGTAAAGAAAAACAAAATAAACAAACTAAGAATAGGTATGTATTCAAAACACAACAGGTTATAAAACGAAGTTAGAAACAATATTAAATAATCAAACAAATCCAAAGGGTAAATTAAAAAAACTGGTTACTTTCCATTCTTTTCCAATATGACGAAGAAATATTTCAAACATATGTGAAAAGGGTCCATGGCCTAAAATTATAAGATCTATTTAAAATTTTTATTGACTGAGTGAGTTTAAAAGGTGTGGTGAATTAGACTTGATGTGGTGAATTTGATGTGGTGGGAGAAGTTGGAGTGGACCAAAAATTAAAAAATCTCGGGGAATAATTACGTTATTGAAAAGAATTTTAAAATTTTAAGTCTAAAATTTTAAAGGAGTTATAAAAGACTATTCTGACGTTATGTCACTCATTCTCATTGCATTATCTTATTACTCAATATCTAATAATTCTGAATGTTTATTATGCTTATGTTTGTCTCTATTGTACGGCTTTGTTTTTTAACAATTGAGGTCATAAAAAATGAGCGGGGTTAAAGCTAGGGGAGGTAACTCGGTACCTGAGCAACACTTTGAAATTGTGTAACACGGATTTTCAGCTTCTAATCAAAATATTTTAATCTATTGAACTAAATTGTTACATAATGATTAATATTAAGAATAACACAAAAGAATGTCAGTTTACACACTGAAATTTTGCGATAAAAATAAATCACACATGGAAAATTTCGTGCGTCTTTTCTAGCAAAAATCCGCCATGTTCAGCTAGTTTTTCAATAGTGTGAAGACTGCGGATTTTTTACACTTAATACTGCTTTATATGCACCGCGATTACAAAAATAATGATACTTAGTTTAGTTGGTAGGCTGGCTGCAAAATAACGACAATTTCATTGAAAGTTTTGAATTTTATTTATTTTTAAAGCATTCAAAAATTCATCAATTTTATTAAAATAGAAAAAAATTGACATCTTACTGTCAAATGAACGATTTTAACAAATTTAAATTTGAAATTTGATTTAAATTGTCTTTTTTTGTTTTAGCCTGGTAGTGCGAATAAAACACTTTAGTTTAACTTTTAAAACTAACTTTGTAACCTATATAATAAATTAAATAATTTTATCCAATATCCTATAACTTCAGCATCGGCCATGGAAGAAAACGCAGACGAGACACTATCACCAATTTTCAAGAAAATCAAATGCAAGCGGAAGATACCACAGAACAGGTTGGTAGCAGACCTGTGCACGGTCTGAAAATGCCCCCCCCCGTTTTATTGGAGGATTTGCCCCCCCCCCCGCCAAAAAATGAAAAAGTACCCTAAAAATATGACGCCATTTTTGACCTATGATGACGCCATCATCGCGAATTTTTTGCAGTTTTTAACCTATTTCAATGTATTTTAAGCCATTTTAGACCTATTTTTACCTTATTTCCGCTTTTTTTTGTCCCTTTTTCCCCTTTTCCCTTCTTTTTTTCTCCTTTTTTTTCTTTCCCCCCTGCTTGCCCCCCCGTTTTATTGCCCCCCCGTATCAAAAAGTTGCCCCCCCGGGCCCCCCATTTTGGAATTGCCCCCCTGTTTTAACCCCCGGGGGGGGGCAGTGCACAGGTCTGTGGTAGCATAATTTAAGTACTTACTACCATGTTATGTTTGCCTGAACAAATAATAACGCTTAAAGCATATCTTATTAATAAAAATCTTATTTTATGTCTGTCTTTAGTAAAGCTTATTGGGCAGAATCTTGCTGATGAGTCGCACTTCCCAATAACTTGCCCTTAGTCTATTTAAGGTTAAGCGACAAAATAGACTAAAATGATAACTTGCTCAGTTATTAAAATTAATTTATTTCTCTATATTTTATTCTTTAAAAAAAACTTTTATATTAATTCTTAAAATCATTTTAAAGCATTTACTCTCCATGCTATATAAAAAATAAGTTAATGCCAATTGCTGGTTATAAAATATATTATTCACAATAATATTTAATAAATAAAATGGATAGGAAGTTATCACATGTCCTTTATGTCTACTAACTTTTATAAAACTATTTGTAAGTTAAATAATAACAATTTAACTTATATTTAATAAATAGTGATTAATCTCTATAACCAAGAATGCATAAGAGTAGAGAATGTCCGACTGTGTGTTAAACAATTGTTCAAATTGTAGGTAGATTATTCCACGGTGTGGATTTTTTATCACGTAAAAAAATCCACACCGCGTTGTGGAATAATCTACAATTTGTTGAATAATCTACGTGACAATTTTTCTACGGAATACTGTAGAAAATTCCACGCTTTTGCTTGAATTTCCACATGTAGATAATTCTACATTTTATCTTGCGCTTGTAAACAAACAAAAAATGCGAACGGAAATCTGTACAAATTTCTGTGGAATAATCCACAGTTTTGTTGACAATCCACATGATAATCTTTCCACATAACACTGTAGAAAATCCTACGCTTTTTGTTGAAGTTTCCACATGGAAAATGTGAAATAATCCACACTGTGGAATATTCAACATGTTGACGGAGCGTTTGCGAACAGAAAAAAACAACGAAATATGAAAAAAAATATAGAAAGTCGTTTTGTTATATAAAACAAAATAATGAACTAAAATTGTTTTTATTATGTCAAAACCGTTTTGTTTTAAAGAAATTGAAAGACAAGCGACTGTCTTGCGTCTTACAAAAGTAACAGCAGACGTTTTCGAGTCGCTACTTCTATCTTATGAGGCCGGCGTCTCAGAAGAAAGAAGCGGTTTAATAAAGGTTTAATTGTCAGGGTTTATTTTATGATTGTTTTATTATTATTTTCTATTTCAACTGTACGTGTTTTAGAAATTATTCACTTCACATTTTAGTTGAACAATAACTAATTCACGTTTTCATTTAACAAAAAAATGATGACGTTTATTGACAAATTACACACTCCCAAGTCAGATTTTAGAAATCAGTTGGTATATTTTTAAAAAAATATTAAGCGTCGTGTCATTTTATAAAAAAATGGAGTTTTTTTTAGAATTCTTACGTTCAAAATAAATAAGGTTTTCCCTCTTTAAAGTTTCATAGTCGTTATTTTGATTTATAAAGCCTTTTAACGCCAATCGGAAAGATGTCCTGTTAGCGCAATGGCAGACCATCAGATTACCATTACCCATTACTAAGGTCCCTGGTTCGAAATCCGTAAAATTTTTGTTTTACTTATTTAACCAAAACCATTTAGAATCTAGTTTATTTTTAAATATTTTTTTTATTTGTTATAGCAATATTCCCAAATTATCTTCTTTAAAAATATAAAACACATTTTGATTTATTAACTTTGATTACCGCACGTTCATTTACCCTTTTTTTGGTTTTCATTGCGTTTTAATTTAACAAAAAATCGATTGGTTTGCAGACGCTAATTAACCTAAAATCACACTCTAAAGTCAGTTTTTAGAAATCATTTGGTAAATGTTTACAAAAATTGTAAGCGTCCTATCATTTTATATAAAATAGAGTTTTTTTTACAACGATTATGTCGAATAAAGCAGGTTTCCACCTTGCATTCTCTTCAAAGTTTCACAGTTATCATTTTGATTTATAAACCCGTTTTACGCCTCAGCACAAAATGTCTCCTTAGCTCGGTTATAGAGCTTTCGACTAGCACTGATGGGCACCGAGTTCAATACCTCCGCTGCGCGTGTGTTTACTTTTTTATCCAAAACCATTTAAATTATTATTTTTTAAATTTACATTTTTTAATTTGTTACAGTTAGCAATATTGCCCAGTTATTTTCTGCTTTGAAAAATTAAAACACATTTCGATTTATTAACTTTTATTACCACACGTTCATTTACCCCTCTTTGGTTTTCATTGCGTTTTAATTTAACAAAAAATCGATTGGTTTGCAGACGCTAATTAACCTAAAATCACACTCTAAAGTCAGTTTTTAGAAATCATTTGGTAAATATTTACAAAAATTGTAAGCGTCCTATCATTTTATATAAAATAGAGTTTTTTTTTACAACGATTATGTCGAATAAAGCAGGTTTCCACCTTGCATTCTCTTCGAAGTTTCACAGTTTTTTTTTTCATATTTCGTTGTTTTTTTCTGTTCGCAAACGCTCCGTCAACATGTTGAATATTCCACAGTGTGGATTATTTCACATTTTCCATGTGGAAACTTCAACAAAAAGCGTAGGATTTTCTACAGTGTTATGTGGAAAGATTATCATGTGGATTGTCAACAAAACTGTGGATTATTCCACAGAAATTTGTACAGATTTCCGTTCGCATTTTTTGTTTGTTTACAAGCGCAAGATAAAATGTAGAATTATCTACATGTGGAAATTCAAGCAAAAGCGTGGAATTTTCTACAGTATTCCGTAGAAAAATTGTCACGTAGATTATTCAACAAATTGTAGATTATTCCACAACGCGTTGTGGATTTTTTTACGTGATAAAAAATCCACACCGTGGAATAATCTACCTACAATTTGAACAATTGTTTAACACACAGTCGGACATTCTCTACTCTTATGCATTCTTGCTATAACTAATTAATTTTAGAAAGTAAAGTATTATTTTTATTGTCCAGGGTTAAATATATATTTATATTGGAAAGTATTCATATTATTAATATATAAATGTATATACTTTACTACTCTTTAAACCAGTTTGTATAATGTATTAAACATTTTATACATTTCACACACTGTGCATATATATTAAACATCTAAGTCTTAAAATATAAGGCAAAGTCATAAATATAGCACAACATATATACCTCTAATAAACACTTTTTAATAAACATCTAGTTTTATATTTCCGCTAATTACGCATACATTCACACAACTAATAAACACTTTTATATATAAAATTGGTAGTTACACACTCATTTTTTACTGCTTCTTACAGTATTATAAAAATTTTTTAAAAAATTTCTTATAACTTAAATTCTCTTTTATACACCTGTATATCTACAAGCACATTCGCAAAAAATATACACAAATCATTTTACAAACACAAATCATTAATAATACTCGTAATAACCATTTTAATTTAAATCATTATTTTTATAATACAATTAATCATCGCTTAAAAACTTAATAATCTCATGTTTCTTACTAATCAAAATCATTCACCTAACATAAACCTTTTACAATACAAGTAAATATTGATACTGATACTATCTATATTATTATATATTTTCTAAATGCCTTATAATCAAAATGGCTAACAGTAACTTACTAATAATTAGTTACAAATATATATCACTCTAATAAGTATTGTTATAACAATTATAGTATTCATTCAGACCTGTGCACTGCTCCCCCCCCAGGGTTAAAACGGGGGGGGGGCAATTCCAAAATGGGGGGGGCACGGGGGGCAACTTTTTTGAAATGGGGAGCAATAAAACGGGGGGGGGCAAGCAGGGGGGAAAGAAAAAAAAGAGAAAAAAAGGAGAAAAAAGAAGGAAAAAGGGGAAAAAAGGACAAAAAAACGCGAAAATAAGGTAAAAATAGGTCTAAAATGGCTTAAAATACATTGAAATAGGCTAAAAACTGCAAAAAAATTCGCGATGATGGCGTCATCATAAGTTAAAAATGACGTCATAATTTTAGGGTACTTTTTCATTTTTGGCAGGGGGGGGCATTAAAACGGGGGGGGGGCAAATCCTCCAATAAAACGGGGGTGGGGCATTTTCAGACCGTGCACAGGTCTGTTCATTAACACATAAATAGCACTAAAATTATACATTATCATTCATCAGTACAAAGTCAGTTACACTATTATTTATCACTTTTTACAATTTTTATAAACTTAAAACATTTTAAATCTACATATAAATTAATTACCACTTATTTTAAATTATAATATATGCAGTTTCTTTATCTTATTTTCATATTGTAAAATAATTTATAATTTAAAATTTTAAAATATTCTGTTAAAACTAGTATCTTCTAACAATATCTCCCCCTACCCCTTTCTTCCTATTAATAAAACACCGTTTTTCCTGTGACTTTACAAATACTGTGTTAAAAATCGCTGCACGGGAAAACTAGCAGAAAGTAGTGGATTTTTATTAGAAAAATAAGCTATTTTTCGCATGTGCGACTTTTGTAACAAATTTTGGTCAAAATTTTGTAACAAAAACTGTTTAAAAATTTAATGTGTAGCGTAGCTAAGCATTGTTTTTTTGTTTGGTAAATGACCTAGAATTATGTTGTTAGAGTGTAAAAAGTGTTGAAAACTATTTTTTTTTCTGAATTTTTTTGGTGAATAAGTGTAAAAATGAAAATTTGGGAAACTTTTCCG
>JASAMX010027384.1:0-17549 GCA_030248175.1 Microlaimidae sp. YZB2_3 | reverse complement strand
TTTGCGATCAGGGGTCGCATTCTGACGCGCGGTTAAAAGTTACCCCAGGGTAACTTTTTTTACGTGCTTAAGGATGCGAGTGAAAAATCAATTTTAGCTAGGTAAAAGTCGGGTTAAATTTTTTTTATTGTTTTAAATTGAGAATTTATCCAACTCGGAGGTGGTTAAATATTTTCTCCAGTAAGATTAATTTAATAAAAAATAAAATACGCGCATTGATTAAACTTTTAATTTTGTGCGAGGTGGTTTTGCGGCGCGAGAAAAAAATTTAAAAAAATTCATTGCAATCATTTTCTGTCCAATATGCGAAAGGTTTATTTATTTACAATATATATTTATTTTTTTATTTTCATTGAAATACACTTATCGGGGTAAATATAAGGGTTTCTTCAGAATGCGACCCCAGATCTCTGGATTGTTCATTTATGTTACGCCGTTCATTTTTAAAGCGATATATTCCAACCTACCTGATTAAAACTCGTCGTTGAATGAACGAGTCAAAATCACGATTAAAATCAAACAAAATCAGAGTTAAAGACACGCCAATTTCATACTGATTGAGGCTCTTTTGTTGTCGTAAAGAAAAACTGTATCAGAAAGGTTACGAGCAGCTTAGGAGCATTACCATTTCGGATGGATTTGGAACTATTCAAACCAACCATTTTGGAGTTTATAGTTTCGAGTTTTATACTGTGGGCTTTTTAATTAGACCAATTGTACAGTTTTTTTTAAGAAAACTTGGTATCTAATCTAAAATAACGCGGTTTAAACTCGGACTGGGTTTAATTCTAAAATTTTTCAAAAGAAAAATTTTAGAATTTTTGAAAAACCTGCACCAGGTGGAACGAAAGCAGCAAAAAATACTAAACGTAAATAAATAGCAAAACTACAACAAAAAATGTTTTCTTTTTTTTAAATGGGAAAAAGTGATTTTTTACCTATTCTTAACCAGATTTTATTCTGAAAGGAGTCAAGTACGGTGCCTTTAAACCTGTAAAAATACGAGCTGGGAAAAATGGGAATTACTAGCTAAAAGTAAAAAAATAACGGTTTGGTATTAGGTTTAGGCTTAGATATACTCTCTTAACTATGTTTACACTTTTTTCACTAAAACATTTGCATATTTTACAAAAACGTGACTTTCTAATGGGACAAGAAACTTGTTTTTAAACTTTACAAACTTTTCTGGAAAAATTAAAAAAATTGTCTCCGGCTGGAATGGAACCTACGACTTTTGCATGTAAGTCCCAGACTCTAACCACTAGGGCAAATCGACAACTGGGTTCTATCACAAAATCAGTCTTTGTAAACAATAGTGTTTTTCGTAAAAGTTTACAAACAACATTGTCGTTTTTACCAACGCTGATTTATTTGTACATGGATTTTCGCAAACGAAATTAAGAGAGTAGGTTTAAGTGTTTTCAAATTTTCAGCTCTCCGTTAGACACTCTATGCTCTAAGTCTAACATTCTTAGCTCTAAAAGTTCAAAATTCTATCAGCACTAGCTACCCTAATTTATGGATATTTGAGGATTTTACCGTTGTTGTATAGTACTGCTATGTAGTTTAAGGATTTTAATTGTCTAAAACAGAATTAAAAGAGATACATGTATCTCCTGGTACCTTCTTATATACAACGTTTATAGCAAAAAGCTAAACAAAAACAAAAAACACACATACTAATTCATGTAAAAATAACAACGATAACGCTTTTATGACTGTTATAAACAATAAAAAAAACAAATATTTTTTTTATTTTTCTTTTATTCTCTGTCTTTCTGAGGATGAAATTCAGTTTTAAACTGTATTACTACAGGCAGGTAAGAGAGATTTTCGGTATGGAAACCCGGGGGTCGCCTAACGACTGCCCTATACATGTTTTGTCTGTCAGTTTTCCACGGTTCATGGAACCTGGGTTCCCCAGGCCGACTTTTTGGCTTAAGAAAATCTGTCGGCAGGGCAAATTGACGGAAAATTGCCTGTATTCCATTTTGCCAGGCGATTTGTTGCTGGATGCGATATCCAAAGTTTTGGACGACCGTTGCGCGTAAATTGTCCATTTGTTGAAGACATTCCTCCAGCTGGTTGTAGAGACACTGATTTTGCGCTTGGGTTCTGCATCCGTCAGCCAAGTGGATTGTTTGCCACACCTGGAAAGCCTTGTTACGCAGTGTAATGGCTTTACCTTGCAGTTTCTTTCCTGGTTTTGTTTGTTGCATTCGCTCGCCTGCGATTTCTACCAAACGATGTCCCAGGCGATGGATTTAGTAATATTAGTAATAGTTATCATCAAAAATCCGAAGAAATTCCTAATCTGAAAAATCACACAGCACCAGAAATTTTGTCTTTAAACTAGTAAAATAAAAGACACGGAACTGGGTGAACCGGTCTGCCACATTGCCATTGTTTCAGTTTTAACATTACACTTAAGTTCAGTGGGCAATTTATAAATTTGTTTGCCTTCATGGGACTGACAAATCATAGGATTACCTTGAACTCCAGGAATGAAACACAAGATGAGCAGAGCAACTGTCATAGTAAGTTTGTGTAAGTTATTGGCCCCACTGGGCAAGGTGCAACCTGAATATGAGGTCGGCTTTTGATTTTCCTGGCACGGTTTGTGTGGTAGCTCCTGTCAGGCGCCTTCTTTAAAGCTAGCAAGCTCTCTGGCAAGAGCTTCCTCACAAAGTTTGGCTGCTTCTTTGCGCTGTCATCACCACATATTCTTTCTGGCAGTGCGGCTGAGTGGAATTCTTGGCGGTGGCGGTGCCAATCCAGCTGGGAGATGATCTGCTGGAGACGACGGGATCCCGGTGATTTTTGTGGTACTTGAACCTCCTCCATAAGCCGTTTGTTGCACTCCTTGAGCTTCTGGCGTTGGCGTTCCAACGCCTGAATATCGGCGGTCAGCAGGCGCATCCTTAAATCGGCTAGGGAGTGTGCCTTTGCAGATAGAGCAATTTTAAAGGGCTTTGGTAGCGAAATTGAGCCAGTAAAGAGCTTTCTAGTTATTGACAAGAGTTTAAATAATTATTTCAAAACCTTAAAAAAACAAGTTTTAATAATCTATATTTTTTTTGTTGAATTTTAAAAATTTTAAAAGTAAAATTTTGTTGAATGTTTGATTTGTTTTTTTAATTAGCACAAAAAAGATTATTTTATAAGTTGCTATAACGTTAAGGGACATTTTGGACTCACAATTTTGCCTTAATACTCGCTACATAAATTATATTTTAATTTTTTTGTTTTAAATGGAAAATATAAAGATAATATTTTAAAAGGATATGCCACAACATTCAAACAATTATGAAAAAACTATCTGAACGATTTTTTTACAGTGAAAATTTAAAATTACGAGAATGTTTTACTTTCAAATTTACCAAATAAAAATCCGTTAACGTTACAAAAAATAATAATAATTTATTCAAGAGATTACATTGGGCAGATGCTGGAGCTCTGATTTCAAGAAACATATCAATTACCGTGAAGCATCATACTTGCGTCTTTATGAGCTGTGTTGTATAAGATCTGTTAAAAATAAAAAATACAACCTGGTTCGCAATTTAGGTTTAGTTTGATTATATTTTTCAAGAGTTAGTTTGTGATTTTGTAAAATATATTAATGCTTTATTTAAAAACACTAAACAGAGTAGAAAAATGTTAAAAACAATGTTTCAAATGATGTTATAAAAACAAATTTTTATGCATTTATAAATTCCTATGAATAGTGCAAAAAAACGTGGGTTAAAATGTTTATTTTCAATATTCACAGAATTTGGATTTTGACTAAATTTAAATTAACGTTTTTAAAAAGGATGAACTTTTTTCATTTGCACTCTGGACGCTTATTATGAGCAAAGATTTAATGGGTGGGCTTTTATTATATTTTGCCGTCCATTTAAATACCAATTTCTTAAAACTCATGAAATAAACGATACTTATTTTAAGTACCCAAAGGTATGTTCATTTGCTTTTTTAACTATTATTTAAGAAACGTATGCATGAAATCGTATGCCACTCTGTTAAAAATCAATCTTGAACAATAATTTTGAAGAATTTGTTATGTTTGACGGGATTTGGAACTCTATGGATACTCAGAAACTCAGATTCCGTAATTTTTAGTCAGCAGAAAACAAAAAGCACCCATATCTTCAAAAAGAGCACATTAAGTTTAAAAGTTAATAATTTAATTTCATACTGATAGCCTTTTACAAAACCTTTAACGTTCGTTGTCTTACTATACTTTATAAAAATTTCAAGGTGTTTGATTTAATTTTTAAGAATACGATTCGAAGATTTTTTTATTTTTTACAACCGCTTGGTTAATAAAATAATCCTTAACTTAATTACAAGTTTAAAAAAATCAATTTATTTAATATAGTTTTGTCTAGGTATAATATGAAATGTTTTGAACTTTATTTTGATGTAATCAAATTGACTATTGGGTTTTTTTATAATAATAAGTGCGCGAAACAAAAACTTGGATGTGAACCCAAGGTATATTGTGTATTCTGTTTTTCTTTTATTAAAGGAGGGGTCCCTGAGTTACTATGCAGGGAAGGTGTTTAAACAGCTGGGACTCGCGGATTTTGCGTTCACAGGCGAGGTCATATTTACTGGGCGAATAGTAGCCCGGCGGCAGGCGCAAATATTTCCAAAAAAGGCAGGCGCAAATATTTCCACGCGCATTGCTATGGCGCAGAAATTGCCTATATAGGGCGAATGGGCGAAAAAAGAGACTATGCCTGGTGACTATCCCGCAATAACCACAAGAATTGGGAGGACACTTTTCGATATAAGTCTTCAATTGGAGCCTTCTCCCTAGCTTCAGACTGATGCAGGTTTTTCGGCGGTAGCGAATCGTTGCATTCAGAGAAATTGGACAACCCTTTGCCTGGGGTTTGTAGGATTGAAAGTTCGTGGTTCGTTTTTCTGCCATAATGACACCTACAAAACTTTGCTGGTGCAAAAATTGCAATTGCTCCAATTATTCTTGGGCCACGGAACCACTTTGTTGTATACTGCTGGTAGTTTAAAGGATTTTCGTATGGTTGAGTTTGAGTATCTCAGTAACTTCCGTGTGTGATATAATTTGAGGATATATTTTTAAAAGCGATAAAGACAATAATAAGAACGTGGTTTATTTATAAAATGATGTGCATAAAAGAATAATAAAAACATGGCTGAGAGGAATATTATAAAACAACGTTGACTAGAAATATAAATAAAACTCAAGTAGTAGCAAACATGACTAGAATAATTCAACATGAGAGGTTGACGAACAGCAGTAGAAATCGAGTCGTTGGAGTAAGATTACTAAAATTAACTAACTTGCTTGTAGAAACCCTAGATTTTTATACACCTATAAAGGGGGCGTGTCCTATTCTTGTCTCAACTCTAGTTCTTGAACCATTAGGACATGATTTGAATATGATAGACGTTTATGGGGCTCCAAATTTCTTTGTAGCAGAGCCCAGTTGTCAATCATCCGATTACTAGCGGTTGGCTAAAATGCCTTGAGCCCTTTTTGGACAGTTGGGACGCTACTTATGAAATTAAAGGATTCATTGTGCTGTTTAATGGATTGAGTGACTTATCTTTGATGGATAAAACAATAACTGCGCGGCTCCTAAGTTTTCTAAAAGAGTGACAATTAGGTTCGCGGTTCAAAAGAGTGACAGATTTATTCTATAATAATCACCGGCTACCAATTTTCCTAATTGAAGCGATTAATATTTTAAAGACTTGAGTGCATATTATTGTCTCCTACAGTAAGAAATGTTGCATGTGCAGTAAAGGCTGGTTCATACTTATGACAAAACGTCCTTTGGACAAAGTCCAGAGGATAAAAGTCCTTTGTCCAAAGGACAAAAGTCCTTTGGACTTTGTCCAAAGGACAAATACAGCGGAAAAACGTCGAATTTCGTCATAAATATGAACCAGCCTTAAGAATTGTTGACATTTTAAGTTTATACACAAACTTAAGTTTAATCTAACCCTATGTGATAACACATTAGACTAGATGACACCGTCAAGAATATCGGTTTGTTGATATTATGATTAACCACGTTTTTGAAAGTCAATGAATATTTTTGTGTAAAAAGGTCTTGTTCAGAACATGTAAAACTCTCAGATTTCGCTTAAAGTATTATTATTATCACTAATAGACTTTTTATATACAGAAAAAAACACCGTTATCACCAAAACCTACCAACTTCTAATTGAAGTTCGGCTACTCGCGATCAACCCAGTATTAAAGTTGTTTGCTCTGACTGAATTAAATCAGAACTTTGAATTGCGACAGCAAATTTTTGACATAATTCATAAAATTCCCCAAGTTGAAAAGCTTATCAATGTCGTTTAGTCTAAAGCTTCGTTTGAGGCGGCTTCACGCTTAGATATCCTCTATCCAACTCAGGAATTCATGTTTTGTTTTCATGTAAATACACAGTTTTCATGAAAAATACACTGCACTGGAATTGTATGCCACATGCATGCACCTATATTAAATGTATTTTTGTACTTGTTTTATTTATTATTGTATAAGAGAAATATAAAAAATATTATATTTTATCAGATCATTTGAGGTACATGTAATATTACACATTTTTGCATTTGTTTAAGAATGCAGAGTAAAAGAGTAGTATACTATTAAAATCAAAATAATACTATTGATTCATTTAGCTATGTTGTGGGGAAAGTTTAATTACAAGCAAAATACGCAGCTCATTAATAAAAACATCGAAACTTTAGTGCATCTGGCACCTGGAGCTCCGTCGCTCAATAAGGGGCAGAAATATAAAACTTCATCCGCTTTAAATGGCCGGAGCTACAGAAAATAATAATGAAGCATAGGAACATTACTAATCTGGATAAAAATGAGCACAGCCTAATTAGATTTATAGCATTTTTTATCAACTTTAGTTAAACATTGCATAATTTGATTTCAGTAGTATAGTGCTCCTTGTCCTTCCACCCCTTCATCATAACAAAACAAGTGTTGTTGTAACAGAATTTACTTTACTTATATACTTATATAGTTACTTTATTTATAAGTGTATTACTCGTATTACAGTTTTGTTCTTAGCCGCTATCAAAACAAAAAAAAATTATCGATACGCGTGAGTGATTTTGATTTAGGGAAAATTAAGAGTACAAAGGGAAAGCAACCAATTTTAATTCTCACTTCTTGGCTGACATCAAAAATGTATGTTCCGCTTTATTTCTCAAAATTCACATGTTACCAATTTCAAAATGTTGGCCTGTTTGGCTATGTATAATGCTGAGATTATGCAAATTTTTGAACCGATATACGGCACAACCATCGGCGTAGCCAGGATTTCGGAAAGGGGGGTCCAACCCTGAACAAAATTTCCGAAAAGGGGGGGTCCAAATCCTAAACGTTATAAAAGGGCTAAAAAAAATTGCCGCGCTTGGGCGGAGAAAAGGTTACCCCCCCAATTTTGAAAAAAATGAAGAAAAAAATGTCTTTAAAATGACTTCATTATTTGCCTCCAAACTTAAGTTTTGAGGTCAAAACGAATGTTTTAAGCAATAAAAAGCTCAAAAAGACTATAAAAAGGTCCTTTTGACCTAAAATTAGCGTTTTTTACCTATTTTTCCTTCAAAATCGAAAACTATATGGGTAAAATGCACTCCAGAAAAAAACGACATGGGTATTTTGCGCTTCTCAGATTTTAACCCCCCTCCCCCGTAATTTGGGGTTTAACCCCACCCCCCACTTTGGACCAACTTGCCATGTATGGGTCCAACTCTGAACAAAAATTCCGAAAAGGGGGGGTCCCAATCCTAAACGTTATAAAAGGGCTAAAAAAATTTTCCGCGCTTCGCGCGGAGTGTTTATTGCCTTGTTTATGTCACATACTTCATTATTTTCCTATTATTCAATAAAAATAAGTCAAAAAAACAAATAAAGAATTTTTTACAAACAATTTGATACCTTAAAATTTTCGATTTCCAAAACATTAAAAACTTAAAAGTGAAAACCTAAAAACTTAAAAATGAGTACATTGTTTACAGCTGAGCAATGCAAAGTGCGAGAAAATGTTTTTAAAATCACTTCTCTTCTTCTTTAAATTTTTAATACCATTATATATATAAAGAGGGATCCAGCGTGGTCGTATCAAGTACAAAACAAAGTAACACAAATTTGGAAGTGGAGACCAATTAAAACATTAAGAATTTGGTGGATCCAGCGTGGTCATACCAAGATAACATAACAAAGTAACACAAATTTGGACGTGGAAACTATATAATCAATAGAGCGCTGAGCGGAGCGAAGTGCGAAAAAATTTTTAAAAAATGGCCGTTCTAGACCTCCAAATTGTTATCCTTGGTGACCCAAAAGGGGGAGTCTAACCCCAAATTTTTTCCTTTGCCGACGCAAAAGGGGGGTCTAGACCCCCTGGCTACACCCATGGGCACAACACAAAGGTAACACTGTTTAAGCAAGGCCAATAAATTATTTGCGCACCTTTGAGGATATAGCTGAATTAAAAAAACTGGACATCTTATCGGTTTAAAATAAGTTTTTTTTAATAACGTAAAATATTCACTAACTACACGACAAAAATGATACTATAATACCTATGTAGAAAAATCGTGTGGGTTGGAAAACTTTTTTGAGCGAGCATATCTCTGTAACGAATGGGTCAATATACAAAACTTTTAATAATCAATAGCTTTAGTAAAATTATATATCTGTCGTCTAAACCAAATATTTAGTAATGAATAAACTTAGTAAAAAATTAAATACCACGCGTAATAATAGAATTATCGACTTAATCCGAACTCGGCGTGGAGTTTGAACTCTGAAGCTACCCCATTACAACTACATTTACAGACTGCGTTAAAAATATCCTCGTTACTACGGCGAAATGAGCCACTGTGATTATAAAATACACGTGACTGTTGCGAATCATTCTGTAGTTTTAGGGTCCCATTTTAAACTTAAAATAACTCACAGAAACCGGTATTTTATACCAACTCTGGCTCATTTTGCCGTAGTAACGACGATACGAGAACATTCGCTCTGCGAACAGTAGCGGGCCAAAATAAACGCTTGAGTATATTAAGGAATATACCTAAAAATATTTTTATATAGCTTAAACTAAATAAACTACATATAAAGTCTAGTTCACACAGGAGTGACAAGTGACAAGTGATAACTCGTTCCGCGCGTGTTTAAACCGTTACACCAAAAATATATAATATACCGAAAAATATGCAACTCCTATATAAAAAATGCGAAAAAGTAGGCCATTATAATGAGCCTCTCCATTTAAACGACACTCTCCACTATAATGGCATAGTAGCCATTTTAATTCGGCGAGTTAAAATGGAGATGAAGCTATTATAATAGCCATATGAAGCTATTATAATAGCCATTCATTGATTTAATTTCACTTCATATATACTCACAAGAGGTAATACTGTCCGGGCCGCACGAGTTTCTGCGTGTTGGACAGTATTAAACCAACACGCAAAAACTCGTGCTGCCCGGACAGTATTACACTTGTGAGTATATATTAAGTGAAAAATGGCTATTATAATAGTTTCCTCTCCATTTTACTTGCCGAATTAAAATGGCTACTATGCCGTTATAGTGGAGAGTGTCATTTATATGGAGAGGCTCATTATAATGGCCTACTTTTTCGCACTTTTTTATACAGGAGTTGCACATTTTTCGGTATATTATATATTTTTGGTTACACTGTCATTTGTCGCGGCGGTGTGAACGCGGGGTGTCACGTGTCACTTGTCACTTGTAGGTGTAAAGTAGGATTTACTTCCCGCCCCATACTGTATAAAAACAATTAGTTACAATTTTAAACACTTTAGAGTATTTAAACATAATAAATACTTTTCATAAAACATTTAATTAGTTCAACATTTAACAATAATAACCTATCACCGATTATAATATCACAACATAATAATATAGGTAGTTTTTAGTGAAAATTAAAAACAAACTGATGTGCTACAATTATCGATTCAATTATAGATCACGAGCTTTAAAAGTCAGGGAAATTATTAAATAATTAAACTAATTATTTTTCCCTCAAATTTTAGTTTCAATAAAAATCGAATTACAAAATTTTTTCATGGTAAAAAATTGCTAACTGCGAAACATAGACAAAAAAGAAAATTCTGGGAGGATATAGGTGGCCATCCTCCCGGGTTTTTTAGGAGGGTACCAGATCTCCAATTATTTTTGTGGGGATATACCGAAAATTCCCGAAAATTAACATGCGCAAAATTCTGCAATTTGCATGCGGAATAACGCAATTTTGTTTAAAAAAAACTCCGAATGAAATCTACATATCCCACTGGCGCCGTTTTTGCAAAAATTAAATCGATAGCGCGCCGTTTTTACTTGCAGTGATACTAATATTTGTATTACCAAGCTAAGTTGAAATTGAGCTAGTGATGAAAGCTCCAGTGTTAGAGAATCAATAATGTTACATGATTTTTGCACACATTAAAATTTAATTAAAATCCAAGTTTAAAATTATTAAAATTTCTGTCACGAAGTTCTCTAAAAATCAAAAGACAAGCAAGTGAAAAACGCAGGAAAATGCACTCCAGAAAAAAAAGATATTGATAATTTATTTTTAATTAAAACCGGGAGTAACACTGATTTATTAACTGGAGCTGGTGTAATAAAAATATCACTTTTATTTAGTATTATTATTATATAATATTATTACAATGAAAAAAGATGTGCACTTTGAAACCTGGAAGATTAGAATTTTTAACGCAGTAGCAAGAATGCATAAGAGGAGAGAATGTCCGACTGTGTGTTAAACAGTTGTTCAAATTGTAAGTAGATTATTCCACTGTGTAAATTTTTTATCATATATAAATAAAAATTTGCGAACGTAAAACTACTAGATGAAGTTTTTCAACATACTGCACTGTCAAATAATTCAAATTAGTCAACGTTTTAACATATAAAATCATTTATACGTCCGATGCAACAAAAAAACCTAGAATATTTGACAACATTACGATTTTACGTTCACAGTTTTTTTTTGCAGTTTCAAGTTTGCAAAGAAAATTGTAAACGAAAAATGCATACAGTCAATTTTTTGACATAATACTGTCGAATAATTCAAATTGTGCGAAATATCTGATGTTTTAACATGTAAAATAATTTATACGTTGGATTCAACAAAAACGTCGAATATTTGACAACATTACGTGACAAAACATCTCCAAACAACTTTCCGTTTGCAGTTTTTTCTTTGCAAATTCGCGGTTATCATGTAGGACAATCTATAGTATTAGAAAAATTATCATGTACATTATTCCACAAATTGTAGATTATTTTACAGGTCGTGGTAGATTTTTTAACATGATAAAAAAAACCTACACCGTGGAATAATCTACCTATAATTTAAACAACTGTTTAACACAAAGTCGGACATTCTCTACTCTTATGCATTCTAAGTTAATATTTAATTTTTAATTTTAAATACTATCGATTAAACTATTAATTAACAAACCTAACAATTAACTGGAGTATATATTTACAAACATAGAGTACTTCACTGCAAACAAATTTGTTCCCGCCAACAAAACCTAAGTTTAAGTTTATTCTACAACGCCAATTTTTTTTGGATGGTTTTGAGACTTTGTTTTCAAGTGCTTCCTATTTTATTTTGAAACGATTTTGTTTGGAAAAGTTGATGTAAAAAAAGGACAGTGTTTCACAATAAAGGCCCCTGCACCCCTCTAAAAACAACTACGACCCAGTCTCGGTAGCTTCGTTATTATGGGGTAGTTAGTTACCATAGTAATAACTTTGTAGATAATATATTTCTCTCAAAAAGTTTTGTGATAATAACTAATACCAAAATTAAATTAATTACAATGAGCTAAAAAAATTATAATGGCACCATTAAAGCACAAAAAGGGTAACCCCATTGATCTATAAAACAAAAATAGTATATACTATACTATACAACACATTGATTAGGGTGGTTGATAGTGAACCTGAATTTTGTTTTTAATAAAATGCATGACGAAATGCGCTATTAAAAATACGAATACAAATAAATTAAACAAATACAGCGAAGTTATCGCATTATAAGCACAAAACTTTTATAACTATCATTTTCTTCCTACTATTCGTAATTAACATAAAAAAACGGATTATACGGTAAACGTCAAAAAAAATTTCTGATAATTTTTCCCTAAAATAACTTCGAAACATGTGGAGAGGATGGAGGAGATAAAGGAAACAATAAAAATACACCGTAAAATTTTTCTCACAGAGCATTACTAAAAATTGGAAAACTACCCACCTAAAATAGTTACTCTTGCCGGTACTAAAAATCAAGCTATTAACAGGTGTTCACTCCTTAAAAATTTCCTAGTGGCTACCAACCAACCCTTTTTTGAGTATATTGGAGAAGGAACCCTTCCTACCTGTGACAATAATAGCTCACTGAGTACAGCGTTGTAATATTTCAAAACAAACATTTTTGTAAAAATGAATAAATATATAAATATAAAACTCTTTTCAGATTTAAAAAAATCTACTTTAATTTTGTACAACAGTTTTAAGGTAGAAAGCCATTAAGAATTCTAGGCCAGTTTTTTGACGTATGGCGCAAAAGTTTCTCCATAAAAACTCGCTTCCTAGCTAAAAATACATTTAGTTTGTGCGGCTTTATTTATCGTGTTCTGTCCACATTAAAATATATCCGGGACGGAGGACCAATCCCCCTTCCAATATTCGTCTGTGAAAATCCACGTATTTTCTTTAAGTATCGGATGCTTTCCCGAATAAAACCAGCTAAAATAGAGTAACTTTAAAGATTTGTGCAGCCTAGCCAATTTGAAGAGGGGTTATACCTAACCAATTCTATTTTTTGCGTTTTTAGTACTGGAAACCCCAATATTTTATAAGGGGTGTCTGGGCTACCGCCGAACGTTAGGAGGGAGGTGTCGGAAGTTTAGGAGGGTATAACTACCCTCCTAAACTTTTTACCCTCCTTTTTTCAATTTGTGTGCGCGGTTGGCTTGTTAAAAGTGAAAAATCTGGGAAGTAATTAACAAAGTGATTTTTAAGTGATGCGCTTCAAAATTGTTATGAAAAACTCTGCACTGGTTTCAATCGCAAGATGAAACAACGTGAATCAAGTGTATGGTTCTGAAATTTTTTTTGGGTGTTTTTTTTTTGTTTTTTTGGTGGGTTTTTTTTTTGGGTTTGTTGTGGGGTTGTGGTGGGACTGAAAAAAAATCAATAAATGGCTATTATAATGGCTTCCTCTCTATTTTAACGCATCAAATTAAATTGACTACTATGCCATTATAATGCAGGGCGCCATTTAAATGGAGAGGGTCATTATAATGCCTACTTTGACTTACTTTTTTATAGGAGTTGCACATTTTTCGGTATATTATTTATTTTTGATTGTAAGAGTTTAAATTGCATTGTTGTTTTTATTTTGTTTTTGCTTAACTCCAGCGATGTTAATGTTAATACCTTTGTATTTTATTTATTAAGTTTTTTAGCTTCAGTTGCTTAAGAATTGTTTAAAAATGAGTTCTGTGACTAAGAAATAATGAGTATTTCTGATTTTCATATATATTATATCCATACAACTAGAAAAAAAACGTGTTGTAGACATTTGGTAAATGACATTTTTTCAAAACCCAATATCCGGTCCGGTCCAGCCTAGTCCGGCCGGACTTTTGGTTCAGTCCGGTCCGGTTCAGCCGGACTGAAAATTCCCGGTCCGGTCGGGCCCTAACCCCCCAAAAAATCCCGATTATAGCCGACACACCCCTAAAATTTGGGGGTACCGCGGACACCCCCCCCCCTACAATTTGGGGGTCCCAGTACTAAAAACGCTAAAAATGGGGTATTTGAGGTATATTCCCAAAAAAAATTTTGGGACACCTCCACCCAAATTTTGGGAGTCGGGTATACCCCCCAAGTCCAGGAGCCTCCCGGATTTTGGGGGGTATAGCCGACCCCTGAAATTTAGGGGGGTGTCCCAAATTTTTTTTGGGGGTATACCTCAAGTACCCCATTTTTAGCGTCTTTAGTACTGGGACCCCCCAAATTTTAGGGGGGGTGTCGGCTATAATCAGGATTTTGGGGTGGTAACCCCCCTGCCCACCTATGGTCTCATCCATTCACTGGTACTCAGACCTGTGCACGGTCTGGAAATGCCCTCCCGCTTTATTTGACGATTTGCCCCCCCCACCCAAAAATGAAAAAGTTCCCAAAAATTATGGCGCCATCATCGCGAAATTTTTGCAGTTTTTAGCCTATTTCATTGCATTTTAAGCCATTTTAGACCTATTTTTACCTTATTTCCGCTTTTTTTGTCCGTTTTGTCCTTTTTTACTTCTTTTTTTTTCTTTTTTTCTGTCTCTGCTGCTTCCCCCCTCCGTTTCAAAAAAGTTGCCCCCCGTGCCCCCTCCTGTTTTTAAATGCCCGATAAAACCCCGGGAGAGGGGCAGAGCACAGGTCTGCGTCTGGGTACTTACTGGTTGGTAGGTGAGCAAGGAGAATAGATTATACCTTCAAATTTTAAAACTGCTGACACGCTTCTAAAATTTTGGAGGTTCCCACTACTAAAAAAGCTAAAAATGAAATATTTTTGTTGGATAATCTTTCCCGAAATTTTTGGTATACCCCAAAATCCGACAGGTTACCCAACTATGATCCGAAGAGTACGCAATATGGAAACAGTAAGAGCATAGGTGGGCAAGGGCTGTTGGGGGGTTTACACCCTCTAAAAATCTCCAAACTGCTCACACCTCCACCTAAAATTTGCGGATATCCAGACACCACGCTTAAAACTTGGGGGGGAGGAGTCCCAGTACTTAAAACGGAAAAAATAGGGTATTTTCAAAATTTTTTTTTGACCTTCCCTCTAAATTTCGGGGTCGGGAACATCACTAGTCTTATCTTAACCCCTTTAAATTGCACTCTAAATTCAAAGAAAAAACCTAGTGGGGTCCAGGTCCAAGTTGGGGAGGAAGAAAAAGAGTCCGACCCTGGTTGACCCCAGTAGAAAAATTTTAAATCTAGAAGGGTCACGAAGGGGCGTCTGATGTCCGAAGCAAAAGCTTTTAAACTACATACCTATAATGTTCTTTGTTCTAGGAGACTGTAATACTAAATTTTATTGAATAAAGTAAGGTATTTAATTTAAGTATAAATAGGTGTTAAAATACGAATTTCTGTAAAAAATTCAAATTTATGGTGGAAAATTTAGGATACAAATAGTAAAAAAAAATTTTGAAACGAGGGTGGCTTGGGGGTCAAATTTAAAATTTTAGAGGGTGGAGGGTGCTCGGGGTGAAAATATTTGGAGATGGGGGGAAAAAGAGGGCGTGGATTTTTTCAGAAAATCGTTATATAATTTTAAGCCTAACCTGCTGACCTGAGGGGTGACCTTACCATATCTACACCCTCGTCTATCTATGAAAACGGGGCAAAAACGCGGTAGTAACAAAGAAAATAAACAAAATATTATTAGTAAAAAATAGCAAAATTTGAGGGCGGAAAAGATGGTCCTGAAGACAGGAGCGTTTTTTTTTAATTTAAAACTTCACTCAATTTGATTTGAAGGTCCACCGAAAAAAATCATGTTTATCCGCATTACTTTGTACAAGTTTTTTAAAGTTATGATAATAAAGAGCTTCTTACACAGGTGGTTCCTTTGTTTGATCTTGGTTGCATTTAGAATGCCTTGGCTTGTGCTTTGCTGTACCCCGTTGTTTTTCTTCCAGTCTGTGTTTGGCTTCACCTGCTTCGTCTAAATAAACCACTACAACTATAAAAATTTCAATCTTGTCACCGTCAATTTCTGTTATTTGGATTATGAAACATTTCAACAGGTTGTACTAAAAATATAGTCGTCCAAATAATTTTATAAGATACCTCAAAACCAAAACTTTAATTTTAGCATTTACTGAATCAAGAATGATAGCAAGAAGATGAAAACCAGTAACATGTTTGAACTTTGGAGAATGGATGTTCTTCGTTCTATAGCCTTTTGTAACTATAGAAATGAAGGCATATGTGGGTAATGGGGTAGCATAGCTTTGCAACCTTTAACTTTTTTTTGTGGGGGGAAAAGTGAAAAACAATATTGATTTTTGATTGAAGGCATAGGTGGGCGGGGACGGATCGGGGAAAGGGAGTTATACCTCTAACTTTCTTAAAACGTCTCAAAAATGTCGATAGCCCCTCTAAATTTTTAAGGTACCCCCAATCCCAATACCCCCCCCAAAAAAAAACAACAAAATTTTGGGTCTCAATACTACAAACGCTAAAAATGAAAGAAAAATTAAACGCTTAAAAATCCCGGGTATATTTCAAAACTCGAGGCTGCCTTAGGGTTGACGCTCATCATTGTAGGCGTTTTCAATATACTATTACATTTTCCGTTAATTTCTAGGGTAGAGAGAAGTGGCGAGCACTTTTAATATTTTCCATCTCCATCACTACGCACAGCACCAGCAGTTTTATCAGAACTCGAATTTATAAGGCGTCATATTTTTGAAACATTATCACAACGGAAGTTGTTACGTATATTCTTACCCAGCTTTCCCTCTTCCATAAGGCGGATGTCGGGTCGGAGTCTGGAATCCGTGGGGGCGATCCCCGCGTGCCTTTCCGGGTCGTGCTCGTTCAGCATGAGTGCGAAAGTCGTGAACTGATAAAACTGAAATTAATCATATTATATTCCTGCTCTATTCTTAGAGAATTTTACATGGACAGTATTATAGACTAGTTCGGAATAAGCGTCTTTTACTGTACGAGAGAGGGTACAAAAAGAAAAAAAAATTTGAAAAAATCTTAGCTTTCTTAGTTTCTTAAGTTTAAACCTATACTTCATAAAAATTGCTACACGATGATATGTTTCACTACGTTGAAGTACTGTAATTAGTGATCGACCGGTGCAGAATTTTTGCTGATGCCGGGGCCGGGGTAGAGAAATTGGGATTTGCCGGGACCGGGGCTGGGGTAGAAAATTTTGCCCCGGCCGGGGCCAGGGCCGGCCGGGGCAGGCGAAAAATTTAGCTGAATTTGTAATTTTGGTCAATTTTTTTCAAATAAAAATCAAAATTTTTATTGTTAATTATTTGGTTTATGTAATGAATAGTCACATTTGAGAATTTAAGCACTTTGTGAGTGAAAAAAAAACTTTTTTTTATTACACAAAAATATTTTTTATTTTATGTTTTTTTTTTCTAAGCACAACAAAATTTTTATTTTCATATTTCAATTTTTTAAACCTAAATTATTTTTTTATTTACCTCATATATGTAGATTTTCACATAATTATTAGCAGTATATTCTTGTTTAAATCAATATTATACTTAATCGCAAACCATTTATGTTACTTTTCAAAAATGCTTTACAAATAGAGCAAACCAATCATGTTAGTTTTAAAGAATGCCTTACAAATAGAGGAGGAATTAAAGTACTTACAAAGAGTATGTTTTGATCAGTAAAGCAAAACGTGGTAAAGAAACTAAAATAAAAACTGAGT
>JASAMX010027382.1:0-20433 GCA_030248175.1 Microlaimidae sp. YZB2_3 | reverse complement strand
TGTTCTTGGTTCAGTTTACGTATTGCTCTACGGAAGAGTTGCAAAGGAGTTCGCGATGATGGCGTATCATAGGTCAAAAATGGCGTCATATTTTCAGGTAACTTTTTCTAGTTTTTTGGGGGGGGGGGAATAAAACGGGGTGGGCAAATCCTCCAATAAAACGGGGGGGGGGGGCATTTTCAGACCGTGCACAGGTCTGAACAATGCGTTAAGAAAAGTAAAGAAAACTTTACGTAAAGAAAAATTTAACTACAAAGTTGAGAAAACAGAATAATAACGCCATTATAAAGCACAATCAAAAAGTGATTCCAATTTTTGGTGTTTTTCTTAGGGTAATTGACTTAATTTTGGTCATTAGCAGTTACAGTGAAAAATTATTAAAATAATTTATGCACGTCTAAATCTTGATATGCCTAATTATCTAGATGTATATACACAGTTCATAAAATTGCTTTCTTTATCATGGGTGGCGCGGGAGCGCCATGGGGCAATTTAGCCCCGTGGCGTCGCGCCAACCATAATTAGAGAACGTGGGTAAATTTTGAGATTCATGTTCATCTCTTTCTTCTTCTTCATCTTATTATTATTATTATTATTATTCTAACGCTCAATTCTTAAAATCGATATTCCTTCTTCGTTACTGATTGATCAAATATAAACATTTACTCATTGGAAAGGAAAAAAAATTACGCAACTTTCTTAGGAGCCACTTTTTTCATTTTTCTTGTTATCGATTTATTGATCAAAATAATAAATTGAAAAAATAGGCAAATAAAAACCCTAACCGCACAATAATAGCCGTTTGGCAACAATAAGGATTGTACAGAACAGACAACGAACAGCCCCTTATAGAAACCGCACAAAAAAGCAGACCGGTTTTAATTGGTGGCAGAATGGGTGAACACTGCATGTAGTGAACACTCCAGCAAAAGTGCCAAGGCCGACATCGTTATTAATGTTGGACAAGTAGGAAAGGGATAAACATGGGTAAACCCTTGCCCCCCCCTCCTGGCTTGTCTTAGCGCCTGCCCTTTGCATAATCTGCATAGGGAAGATAAGTTTCAGGTTATTCAATCAATCAATCAAATTGGTGGCAGGAACCGAACCAGTTCCCAACGCCATCTGCTTCAACCGCGCGGAAAACGGCGAAAACAACAGAGTACTTTTTTTAATTCTTACATTACTGATGACAAAATTAATTCAAAGTTTTATTAAAAAAATAATAATGTGTCAGTGGCGCGGGAGCGCCACGCGCCGGTTTAGCCCCACAGCACCACAGCATTTTACTAATTTATGTTCACCTTCTTCTATTTATTATTATAATTCTTACGCTCATTATCTTAAAATCAATATTTTTTATCGTTCACGTGACGATTTAACCCTGCGGTATCACACCAACTATAATCAGAGAATCTGGATAAAATTTGTAAGTTATGTTCATCATCTTCTTTTTCTAATTGTTTTATTCCAAAAACATAATTGCAATCATCGGTGGCGCGGGAGCGCCCCGTGCGATTTAGCCCCACGGCACCGCGACAACTATAACTAGAGCGCCTGGTAAATTTTGTAATTCATGTTTATCATCTTTTTTTTCTTATTATTTATATTTCAAAAAAAAATAATTCCAATCATCAATGAGGCGGGGGTGCCACACTGCAATTTAACCTACGACACCGCGCCAACTATACTTAGAGAACGTAAGTAAATTTTGTAATTCATGTTCATCTTCTTCTTATTATTATTTTTACTTTAAAAATTATAATAGCAATCATTGGCTCACGGCATCGCGCCAACTATATTTAGAGGACGTAGGTAAACTTTGTCTGGAGCGCCACTGCACCGTACTAACTATAATTAAACAACGGGTAAATTTTGTAATATAAATTCATCTTCTTCTTCTTCGTATTTTTTATTTAAAAAAGTATATCTCGACAACGGAATGAATATAAACATATGTCATTACGCAGCTAAAACTATAGTTTATTAGGCTATTTTTTTAAATTTAATTCAAAAAAAGTGATAGACTAGCCTTGAAAAATGCTCTAAGAATAGAGCAGGAAAAAGGGGCGATTTTTCCCCGGGCGTATGTTTAGACAGAAAAGATGTGGACTAGGCTGAGATGGACATTATGTGGACTATAGGAAATTTGCATTTGGTTTGGCCAGCTGCTCACTAAATAAAAATTTCTACCATATGATAATGATTTGTTTATACATTGATCTAATCACACAGCACTGTTGCATTTTTTTAGTCTGATGAAATTTCAATTGAAAAAAAAATCATACTGACAGCAATCATTGACAAGCGCGAAATCGCCACTTTTTCAAATTTATAGTTTTTCTTACACATACAAATATAGCCTTCTAATTGAAAAAGTGACGATTTCGCGTTTGTCAAAGATTGCTGTGAGTATGATTTTTTCAATTGACATTTCATCAAACTAAAAAAATGCAACAGTGCTGTGTGATTAGATCAATGTATAAACAAATCATTATCATATGGTAGAAATTTTTATTTAGTGAGCAGCTGGCCAAACCAAATGCAAATTTCCTATAGTCCACATAATGTCCATCTCAAACTAGTCCACATCTTTTCTGTCTAAACATACGCCCGGGGGAAAATCGCCCCTTTTTCCTGCTCTATTACTAGAGCATTTTTGAAGGCTAGTACCAAAAATAACAACCCACGGTTCATAACCAAAATTAACACTGTCAGAAATTAAGACAGTTATCGTACTTGTCATTTTTTATTCTTAGGTTAATATCTATCGACTTGTAACAAAAGGAAGTATTGAGGAAGATATCGTGGAAAGAGCAAAAAAGAAACTTGTTTTGGATCACCTTGTTATACAAAGAATGGACACCACTGGCAGAACCGTTTTATCTAAAAATGCTGTTTCATCATCTGGTATCTTTTATGCGCTTTTTTTATTTTTAAACTTGACGGAACTCTATACAGACATGAAATCCTTTACTGGTATTTACATTGTAAAGAATAGTCAAAGAAGTTGTTTTGTCCCATTAATGCGATGGATAAGTTAGATCCTAATGTAAAATACTTTATTTTTATGCTGTATATTCATTAGTGATATTGGTTTTTAGGTAATACTCCGTTTGATAAAGAAGAACTTTCAGCCATTCTTAAATTCGGTGCTGAAGATCTGTTTAAAGAGAAAGAAGTGGAGGAAGAACCTGAGGTACATCTAATTTTTTAGTTTGTTTGTGGCACGTTTAGATTTACCTAGATAATACTAAAGATTACTATCATTTAATTATTAAACTTTTCGTTTTGTTTCACTTGCTGAAACATAAGTTTTTTGGAACGAACAAAATTTTCCGAAGCTTCTTATTTAAATTGTTTATTAAGACTTCCTGAATTTTCCGACTGTTGACCGTGACCAATGATTTTCTAGCTGTAGAATTATTTAAGAGTAATAATATTTGTGTTTAGGTTGACATTGACGAAATCTTGCAACGAGCTGAAACCAGAGAGATGGATAATGCAGAAGGTCCCGCTGATGATCTCCTATCTGCATTTAAGGTGAAAAAAATAAACCTATTTTAATTCTAAAGTTTGGGCAAGTCCATAAAAATCCATGTATATATTTGCAGATTCCGTAAGTAAGCCGGATATATATTATACCATATAATTGAGCTATAAATTTTTTTTAAATATCCTAAATTCTTTAAACTCTCCCTCTCCCCCGGTGGAAAGTGTTCAACCTAAACCGTTTTTAGTATGCTAATTTCACTATCGACGAGACAGAAAGTGTGGAAGTTCGTGAGCAGCAAAAGACAGAAGATGAAAAAGACTGGGATCAAATCATTCCAGAAGCAGAGCGACTTAAGCTAGAAGAAGAAGAGCGGCAACAGCTAAAAGCAGAATTAGATCTTCCACCAAGGGCTCGTAACAAAATTCAGCAGGTAAGTGGAATTTTAGCTTAAATTGATTTTTTTTACGAAAAACCTGTCACAGACTTATCTCGTTAGTAAAATTATTGTTATTTAATACATGTTTAGCTTGCTCGAAACGAAGATTCAGACGAAGACTGGAAAGAAAGTAAGAAAAAAGCTAAGAAACAACAAGGAGGGGATAGCGATTCTTCCGGAGAGAGTTCTGACGACGAGGAGAGCAGACCTCGTGGGAGAAAACCCAAAAAAGCTCTCTTCAGCTTCACAGAAAAAGAAATTAGAAGTTTTTGCAAAGCATTTAGGAAATTCGCTCAACCAATGTCAAGGTACAATATATTGTATAGATAAAGATTATAAGTCTGTTTCTAAGAATAATAACTGAAAATTGTGTTTGTCACTTTTTGTAAAATTATACTGCTACTTTTCTATGTTTTAATTTATTAAATTGGTAAGTTTCGTTTTGGGGACTCATAACTTCCAAAATGTTTTATTTAAAATAGTTATTTAGACTGGAAGCAATAGCAGCAGATGCCGAGTTGGATGACCACACTCCTGCTGAGTTGAAGCAGTTGGGAGATGCTTTGGTGCGAGGTTGTCACGAAGCAGTCAAAGAATACGAAGAACAACAGGCATCCAACAAAGCAAATAAAGACAATAAGGAAAATGATAGTAAGTTTCCAAAGACACACCATGGATTTTTTTTTCGGGGGCCATACGTCCATGGAACCTCAAATCTCGGGTAAAATTAGCGATATTTTACTTGCGGTAATCAAGCGGGATTTGCTAAAAACAGGGCGTATACATCAGAACTTCGCGTAAAAGGCGTAGAAAACTTAATTCTCAGCGTTTAGTGGTTCGAAGTGATTCTATAGCATCGTAATTCTGAATTGTTTTAGCTGATTTTTTTCGCTTTTGAACACAACAATAAAACGTTTTTTTAAATGGGATATTTGCGTCCAACGTACATGTTTCCGTACACACGAAACCGAAGAAAGAGCGAGAACAAAAACCTCTTTCCAAAATTTAAAGAGTGCTATTATTTTGAAATTTTTCTAAAAGAAGAAAAAACCTTGGTTTCGACGTAACTGTAGATTCCTTTGTTCATGAAGTGCACGAGTTTTAAGTAAAAATGCTAAAAAGTAGACTCCTAAGTTTTTAAATAGTGGTCCACTTCCAATAAATGGACTAAAAGTTTCAGCCGCATAAGGTGAATACTTATTGTGTTATTGTAACATAGTTTCAGGCCTAATACAGAGTTATGAATTTCTCTTTTTTGGGTGCTTGCATAATTTTTCGAATATGCTGACAAAAAAATAAGTTACTTAACAATGTTTTACTAATTAATTATTATCTTTTTTTGGTAAACTAATATTGCGTAAAAAATTCTTACCGTTCAAGTCTTAAAATCCCCAAAAACTAAAAATTTATGTTTTAAATTGAGGTGGACATGATCGTGCTTGATAATGAGTACAAGTACAAATATTTTTTTTTAATAATCATATTAAACAAAAGTATTTTCTTTCTTGGTTTCTCCTTATGTAAATTTTCATAGACAATGTTTGTTTTTTCATTTGATTGGATTTTTGAACTATGATTTTAGCCAAAAAGAAAGATAAAGGACCTATCTGCAAGTTGGGAGGAGTAGATATAAATGTACGACCGTTATTAAAGACCCAAGCTGATTTGGAACCACTTTACGCATGTCTCCCAAATGACACCATTGAACGAAAACAGTAGGTTTTTATTGTTAGTATTTAGGATTAAAGAAACAATGTAATTATCCAGCCGTATAGTAATTTAAGTTTAACGCATAATAACGACTGTCTAGGTTACAATATCGTGTTTTTAAGTTTTTGTAAAACTTGACAATTAACAGGGGTTTTCCAGCGAGTCAGGGATGTCAGGGAGAGCAAAAAGTCAGGAATAGTACCTGTGAGTCAGGAGGAATTTTGCTTTTTAGGACATCAAGTATGGGGTATTTTATTGAATCCAACAACTGATTTTTAAAAAAATTCGCGCTTATGGCGCTAATTATTTTGTTTCTTGTGTACTTTTTCGAAGAATTTATTTTTTTAAATCTAAAAAGTTAATTAAAACTATTATTATCATCAGTACAAATTGTTGTCCTACCTAAACACGTTTTACCTGCAATTTTAACTGTTTTACCTATAAATAATATTTCGAAAAAAAACTTGTTAAAATTTAATAGGTTTTTTTTCCAAAATATTAATCCAATTGATGATATATTTATTTGCGTGAAATGATTCAGCTAGAAAGAAAATTCTAAAAATCCAGCGAAGCCAAATTTTTTAGCCAAAGCCTAGCGTTAAGCCAAAGCCTTTACGTTTTTTGAATTTTGAAAAAAAATAGTTTTTTTGTTTTAATATAAGAAACATTCCTGATGAGATCCAAAAGTATAAAAATACTCAAAATCTAAAAATTTTCCCGCCTCGCGGGAAGTATATGTTGAAAATTTATATTAATTTTTTTTAAATCTAAAACGGTTTGTGCTGGTTAATACATAACTAAGGCATGTGCCTTTGCCTTAGCCCTTTACTTACCCATTTTTTTTTTTAATTTTAAAGAAAAAATAGGTAAAAAACGCTAGTTCTATGTCAAAAATCTCTGTGTATAGCACAGACCTAGTGAGGGGGGGGGGGGGGGGGGGGAACTGGGGGGGGGGGGTTTTGGGGGGGGAAGGGGGGGGGGGGAGTAGGGGGGGGCGAGGGGGGGAAAGAAAAAAGAGAAAAAAATGACAAAAAAAGAACAAAAAAAAAAAGAAAAAGGAAAAAAGCGAAAAAAAAAAGCGGAAATAAGGTAAAAATAGGTCTAAAATGGCTTAAAATACATTGAAATAGGCTAAAAACTGCAAAAAATTCGAAAGAATGATGGGGAAACATGGGAAAATAGTGGGGTATTTTGTTTTTTTATGGGGGGGGGGGGGGGAAAGGGGGGGGGGGGGACCAAATAAAGGGGGGGGGCATTTTCAGACCGTGCACAGGTCTGATAGCATTTTCGAACTTTTTATTGCTTTGGGTTCCCTCTTTACTCTTAATGCATTCTAAAACCACAAATTAATTAATATAAAAATTTTAGCTTTCTATACAGCTAAATAATTTTATCAGTATATATTATTTTTGTTTTTATAAGTTAACCGTTTTCATGCGCAAAATTTAAACACATCAGGCAGTAGGAATAGGGCATTATAACTTTGGATAGTTTTATAAATTAATAAAATTTTGGATACTGGTATGCAATTTTATTACCTGATTAATTAGGAGATCAAACAAAAGTGTATAGAAATTAGGTTATAAAAACAAAAGTAAAATGTATGTTTACCATTGCCAGGGGACAATTTTGAGCAATTTTTGGTGCATTTTTAAAAAAAATTTTGCCTTCGGCGGCTGGGGGGGGGTTTACACAACCCAGACCCCCTGGCCAACATTTGATGTCGGCTGGCGCAGCTAGTGGCACAGTCGCAACGCTGTTTGCCGCTTCTGTGACACAAATTTATCCTTCCCCCAGCTCGGCTCCTCACCCGCAAAATAAAATCCTGGCTAAGCCACTGCACCTGCCCCCTATGGGCTCACCTGCAGGCTCATTTTCTTTTCCCCAAAACGCTCCTCTCAAAACCAAATTTTCGTTACGTTACTAAAACGGGGGACTATTTTTTTTGATTCCGCTAGCGACATATACTGCATGCAGCTATCAAATTCCGCCTTAGGGTAAATATTTCCCAGAAAATAAAGCCTGTAACTTACAGTTTCTACCTGTTTTTTGTTATTTTTACTGTAAAACGTGAAAATTGTAGTATTTTACTCAAAACTCAGTATTTATTGCAGTATAACAATTTGTAGTTATGTAAAAAAATTTTCAAAAAAGTCAGGGAGAGCTTTGGAAAAAGTCAGGGAAAATACTTAAAATTTTCAAAAATTGGTCAGGAAAGTCAGGGAGAACATTCCGCCTTGAGCGCTGGAAACCCTGGAAATGATAAATAATTAAAATTTTTGTTTGTATTTAAAATCTAACTTTTTCAGAAATTTTATAAAATTTTTGTTTATTTATTTCTTTATTTAAAAATCATTATTAAAAAGATTATTAAAAGGAAAATTTCCAGTACATCCACAAAAAAGCAAAAAGTTAATTTGCTTCTTAAACATTTAATAATAAGGAACCTTTCCGTCGGCGTAAAGATATTAAGTTGTTTTTCAATTTTTGTGCTTAATTTTTTAGTAAATATCGCGTTTGTTAATGTAAGTTTTGTATAGCTTTACACTGCCGGGTAAGCCGAAGCTGCTGCGGACTTGGGATGTAGAGTGGGACGACAACGACGACGCAGCCCTGCTCCGCGGAGTTTACGAGTACGGACTCGGATCTTGGGACGCCATCAAAATGGACCCCAATCTTGGACTCACAGAAAAGGTATTCACGCATTCTTTAAACTTCCTATAAGTTTTTCCTTTAAAAACATAATTTTTTGGTAAAAAAAACTTTTTTTTTTCTAAATAGTAATTTTTTTAGTCCGTAACAAAAGAAATCCTGGCATAGATAAGTAGGTTGGTCCAAACTATGACTGTGCTTCACTAAAAACTTTCGGCTTCAGAATAAATTCTAATAGAAAGACAGACGACAGCAATTAAACCAAAAATTCAGACGAAGTTGTTGTAAGGGATCTACATTTAGATCACCCAAACTTAAATTTTTAAATTTTGTTTATTGATCACTAAACGACGAGTTTAAACTTGGCTTTAATTGAAAACGCTAGGGTATGAGCAAGTCCAAAATGATTGTTTTTAGAATTATTAAATCAAATAAATAAAAGACTTGAAAAGATCGTTTTAATCCAATTCTGACCAATTACAAAGTCAGATACTAGGTGATCATTTCGTTAGTAATTCATGTCCCACGATTTGTTAACAAAAAAGGTATTAAAATGTTATTTAAAAAAGCGAAAGCTTGCGTACAGGTACAACAACCTGAAATACACCTATTTAAACCTAGAAATTTTACAGTCATAATGGAAGCTTAGATAATTGATTTGATTTGTTTTTTTAGTTAACTGTTACGGATAAAAATAAAAAACCTCAAACGAAACATCTGCAAAGCAGAGTTGACTATTTGCTCAAATTTCTCAATCGCTACACTAAAAAAGAAAATTTATCAAAGAAACCGGCCAGGGAATTCGATGATCTGATCAATTCTGTTATTAATACCAACCCTTCTGCTTCAAACCATTTGGTATTTTTAATAACATTTGGTTTTTTAAATTAAAGTATTCTGTTCTGTTGTTTTTATTTATGTCGATGCAACCGTCATAGGCACGTTTAAAATCAGCGTTTACCTCCACTTATGCTAAATGTCAGTGCTGTGGTATTAAAGCCAGATCTATCACTAAAGCTTTCTTAGATGTGGAAAATCAGATTTTTGACGTACGAGCAGAATATCGTAAAAAGGTGTTGAGTTAATTCATTAAAAGTAAAAAAAACACATTTTTTCACAATTGCATGTTTGAAACTTTGATGTAGTGATAATAAAAATCAAATTAAACCGAACACTTTTTTAAAACCCCACTTTCATTAGCATATTATTTACTGCACATCTGACAATAGCGAACCGCTTGCAATAACAATAGAAAAATAATAATAGTCAGACCTGTGCACTGCCCCCCCCCCTCGGGGGTTTTATTGGGGGGCAACTTTTTTGAAACGGGGGGGCAAGCAGGGGAGAAAGGAAAAAACAGAAGAGAGAAAAAGAAGAAAAAAATGAGAAAAAAGGAAAAATAAGGTAAAAAAAGAAAAATTAAGGTAAAAAAAGCAAAAATAAGGTAAAAAAGGTCTAAAATGGCTTAAAAGGCATTGAAGTATGCTAAAAACTGCAAAAATTTCGCGATGATGGCGTCATAATAGATTAAAATGGATCAAACCATAGGGGTGAAACATTTTCGCCCCTTCTGGCTTGTCTTAGCGCCTGCCCTTTGCATAATCTGCATAGGGAAGATAAGTTTCAGGTTATTCAACAACAACAACGATGATGATGATCGCGATTAATCGCGATGATAGCGTCATAATTTTTGGGTACTTTTTTATTTTTCCGTGGCAATAAAACGGGGGGGACAAATCTTCCAATAAAGCGGGAGGGGCATTTTCAGACCGTGCACAGGTCTGAATACTTACTCCTTCATGCGTATGTAAAGATTTTGAACTTAAACGTTAACTTGTTATCTTATTAAAAAATATCAAAAGTTTTAAATTTATATTACTATAGTTCATAATGTGGTTACTATCTGATTTTTTAATTAACTTACAAACAAATGAATGTACTTGTAGGAAAAGAACTCAAAAGAAATGCGTTCGACTAAGGGAAAAGTCGTAAAAGATCAATCAAACTCAGTCTTAGCAAAAAAGGAAAAGGTGCCTTCTGAATCTAAGAAAAACAAAGGAAAAGCAGAAAAAGAAAAGGATAAAAAGAAATCTCGAAAAAAAGATATGGAAGATTCGGAATCCAAGGAGCAAAAAAATCCTGCAGCCTTAACGCCTGGTAAACAGTCAAAGGTACTACACGGCTTAGTTGTAATGTTAAATTAAATTTAAACCGTAATTATTGTGATATTCTTTTAAACATATCAAAGTTTTAGACTCTACCTTTTTAATAGAAAACGTAATAAAAATGTAGAACCAAAAATCGAACGATTTTAAGGGTTAACAAAAACATAAAAAACTTAACAAAAAGATACGAACGACTTAGCTAAAACTTTGTTTGTATTTTTTCATTAATGTTTACTTAAAATAATTGACTCAAACATCTCAAAACTTTAAATTTGAAATAACTTGTAACAACCCTTTAGTAAAACGGTCATTAAAACTGTCGTTTTTAAATTAAGTAAGCTTGTTTTTGAAGGTAAAAAAGGAAAAAGAAAAGTCAGTTTTGAAAACGGAAAGTTTAAATGTCAAGCCAGAATTCGGCGCTGAACTCGGAAGTGACATGAAAGACCCTTTATTTCAGGAGGTAAATTTCTTGTAAATTAAACAAGCAAAACACTTAATATACATTAAGAACGAGTTTGCAGCGCGTTTTGTTTGTACTTTAATTTAAAGCTAATTATGCTCAAAATTTTAAAAAAAGAGAACACAAATACAGAAAGTAAAAGCAATATTGGGCAAAATTACATGGTACGAAAGGCAAATAATTAAATTTAAAATAATTTATGTAATTTAATTTTTTAATTAGGTTAGGTTACGTGAGAAGTGAACGGATGCGTTTTAAACAAAAATTCTTTAGGTACCTAGCAAAAGCCATAAATCTTAATGGCTGACGAAAAAAAAGCTGGTCAACGACATTCGACATAACACTCTACTCACCCACACTGTGCACGCGTGCTGAAACAAACAATAGTAGAAACAAAATAAAATTTTATGTTAAAAGTGTGGTGTGTTTTCATGTATTGTTTTGATGTATTGGATTGTTGTACTATACCGCTGTAATTTGAAAGAAATCAATCTTGTTATTTATTACTATAAATTTTGGGTAAAAGGAAAAGAATTGCTACTACTGCAAATTACAGAAATTCATGATTTAGTGCGTGAAATTAATGAAACCAGTTAGCAAAGCGATAAAATACATGGCAGACCCTGAATCGGAAGAAAAGCTGAAACACTATCTTCTCAAGGTTGGGGACCACATCAGCGAAAGCAGTTGCCATAAGGCCACCAGTCAGAACAATTTGGAGCACTGGTTCAGCTATCTGTGGACCTTTCTCGCTCGCTTTACAGACACGGAAGCCCAACGTTGGCTGGAACTCTATCGCAAAGCTTTGGCTACCAGACCAGATACTGCCGATCAAGTACTTTATCGAATAAGTCTTACTTTTTAAAATTAGATGTTTATATTGATTAGGTATATAGATATCATTAATATTTATCCAGTTCTAAGAAATTTCTCCTAACATCAATTCTTATTATCCAACATTTTGTAGCACCATGAACAACGGAATTTATAAATAAGGAAAGCAAATAAGCTAAATTAAAACGCTATAATGGATATTTAACTTATAGGAGCATCACCATCATCACAGGCACCATCATCATCACCATAAAGAGTCAAAGGATGATGATCAAAAGGAAAAAAATCAACATTCCCACAAAGAAAAAGAAACAAAAGGGCGTCACAAAGACAAAACTGTTAAAAATACCCCAGTGACTAGTCCGGAAAAGGCCTCCAAGGAAAGACACAAACATTTTCATGCGGACAAAATGGAAGCGTCCACTTCTAATACAGAAAAACATCCTTATCATTACGGGTCAGTTTCTAAAAGATCAGTTGCTCACTTTTTTTGTTGTTCTTTTCTGAGTTGGTTTAATTTGAACAAAAAAAAATTATAAGTTAAAATTTGTAAAATTCTTCAATTTATTATTGTTAAGGTTTAAATCATGAAATTATGTTAACAACGTTAAAATAATATTAAAACTATCGTAACGTAATGTTGTAATAACATTGAAACCTTATTATGTATTTAGTAAAGAGAAACATAAAGAAAGGACATTTGAAAGTGGACATAAAGAGCGAGACAAAGGAGATTCTAATAAGCGACAGAAACCATCCGAATGGCGTCACAGCCGCTATGTGGAGCCCCGTTATCAACAAATGCGTAAGGAACACATGGGGTACAACGAACCTCCGAACAAGCAGGGCAGAAGAGATTTCGACCACCGAGACAACAACCAAGACAATTATGGTCAGCACGATAGGGGTGGTGGTGGGGATTACAAGAGTTATGGCTCTTCTGATTACCGAGGGGATTACAATTACGAGCGAGGACCACCCCCTCCCTCGGATTTCAATCGGTACGGTGGGGACCAGAGGTGGAACAACAGCTCCCAGCAGCACCACCGAAACACCCACTACTCCTATCATAATAGAGATTTCCCCAATAACTCACACCGGTAGCTGTTTGAAGCGAGAATCCCAGTTTTTTTACTTACTTCCTTTCTTTTTTAACTCTTGTAATACGCGTTTTTAATGCATAACTCTTGTGTATTTTGAGTACGATATAGAAGTAGAAAATCCCTAATGGTGGCTCGTAATGGTAATTTTTGTGCAATTTTTTGCGTGTGAAAAGAGCGCCGGAGCTTTACCAATAGCGCCGGAGCTTTACCAATAGTATTGTGTAATAGCGCTTGGTGGTGCTATCCACTTATGGAGAAAATGTATTTTTACGTTGTAATTTATGATTAATATTTAAGTTATAGTTAGTAGAATAATGTTTATATAGGTAAATTCGTCGTAGCTGCGACTCTCGCCTTTTTGTATACTTCAATAATCGCACAGAATTGTTTTTCGTCTTTTAAATCGATTAATCAGCGTAATGGTAGCAGAAACTTAGATGTTTTTGATCGGGTCCGCTAGGGGGTCCACCCCCGGGTGGAAGGCTAAAATTTTTATGGGGTTTCCGGACCCCCTTGGCTTCTCAGGGGGGGGGGGTCGACCGCGGGTGCGAGATTTCAAATTTAGAGGGGGGTCAAGGGGTCCGATATTTTAACAAAGTTATTTAAAATCAATATTTTAACTGTTTTTAGGTCTAATATTGAATTTTATTTACCAAAACAGCCTATTTCAACCTAAAAAGAGTATTTAAACACTGTTTTTAACTAAAAAACCGTGTTTTTGACAGTAAATAAAAAATTATACTTCTAAATTGGTCGGGAGGGGGGAGGGGGTCAGCCTCGCTGGGGTGTCAGGCCGGATCGCTCTCAAGCTTTGGGGGGGAAGGATGGGCCCCGGATTTTTTCTAGGGGGGTTCAAAATTTTGGCTCTAGGGTGGGGGTTGAGTGGACCCCTCTGTCCCCCCCCAAAAAAAAAACATCTATGAACAGAAATCATGTAGAGGAATGCTTCCAACTTTACTTGAAACTGTAAAATCCCAAATAAATTCGCGATTTCGCGAGTACGTATGCAATTTTACAGTACGCATGCTCTTTTGCGTGTAGGGACCACTGGCCGAAAATAAGTTGCAATGATTCATTTTACACTGCGCGGTTAAAATAGACGGCAGCAAGTATCTCACGGCAAGGTTAATTGTCAACTTGCCACTAAATAATTTTAGCCAAAATCGATTTTAAACGTATAACATAACAAAATTTAAACAAAAATACAAGCGTTGATTACAAAATGCATACATATACAATAGACTTCTGTACACTAATACCTATTAATATAAAATAATCTGATATTAGCAATGAATTTTTTTAAATTTTCATTAAAAATAAGTAAAATGATGTGTTTTTTTTTAGAAAAATACGAAAATTAAATCACGCCTGCGTTCTCAGCTACGAGTATTTTACCTATAGGGCTTATTACAAAATAAAAAAACTCAGCCCAACAAAACTTATTTTAAGTCATATTAATAATGTTTTCAAATATTATTTATTTATAATGTTTGAAATTAAAAAAAAAGTTTTCTTCAATCAGTTTGTGCAAGCAGAAGAAGCAACAATAAAAAAATGGTAATATTTCTACCAAGTTCTTTTTTATTAATTATTTTGTTCCTTTTCATTAAAAAAATTAAATCAAATAGTCTAATATTAGCCGTTCTCCTTCGATATAGGGAAATCAATAATTTGTGTGTTAAAGGTGCGGTATACTAAATCATGGCGCATTTTTTTCTCTTGAATTTTGGTATCAATCGATGCGTCAGGTTACACTGAGTAAAAAATTGTATTACAAATAAAAATTATTTTTCAACGGTTGTTCAGATATTAGCAAGAATATCGCTTGGTTATTCCAGATATTTTTTTGTTTTTTACCAAACACCAGCCACGGTGTGCTTTGTTTGTTTACGTTGGATTTAGCAAACGCATTCTTGTAAAAATTCAGATGTATTTAAGATATTTTTATATGCAAATTTTGCTATAAAAAGAAGCAAAATTTTTAATTATACTAATTTCTGTGTCTTTTTATTTATTATATTGCAGTTATAATGTTTTATTTTAAATGATTTGATGTATTTTGAGTTAAGTTCAATATTGGCAGGTGTTTTTTTAATCTCTCATCGGGCGTACATATTTACTGTTGTTTGGCTGACTGAGCGGCAAAAAATCGATGGAATAATGAAGCGATAATATCTAGATAACCGCTGAAAATTAATTTTTTTTGTAATACAATTTTTTACTCAGTGAAACCTGACGCATCGATTGATACCAAAAATCAAGCAAAAAAATATACACCATGATTTAGTATACCGCACCTTTAAAGGTGCAGTATGCTAATTCATTGTGTATTTTATTTTACGTTTTAATTAATACTAATCGATGTATTAGGTCACACTGAGAAAAAATTGTTTTACGCCAAAAATTAATTCCCAACGGTTATGAAGTTATTAACAAGAATACCACTTTGTTATTTACAATGCTGTTTTTTACACCATTTATAAAATAAAACTGTTTTATTAGACGGATATTATTAAAACTTATAGAAATCGGGCTAAACTTATAGAAATCGGGCTAGAGTACCAAAAATCTTTAGTTTTAAATTTGGTTCAATTCAAAAAAGTATTTAGTGAGTACTGTGATTTTCAAAAAAAAAAAATAATAATTTGTGATAGTTGGTGTGTTTTTTGGTGTTTTTTTTGTTGTTATTCTGGTAGTATTTGTTAACTATTCAAAATTTTGCTTTTTAAAAATGAACTGTCTATAAAAAAGGCATTTCACTTCTTTAAGTTTTGCATTTTGCAATTTTAAATTTTTTTAAAACACCATAAACCAAACACCAAACATTATTTTTGAAATATGATATTTTTAAAATGGCATTTTTTTTCTAATACATTTCATAATTGAACCAAATTTTAAATTTAAGTTTTGGGAACCTTAGCATGAATTCTATGAAGTTTTGTTAATATCCGTTTTGTAGAAATATTTTGTTTTGAAAAATGTTGTATAAAAAACACATTGGAAATAAGCAAGCGGTATTCTTGTTAATAACTTGTTAACCGTTGAGAATTAATTTTTGGTGTAATTCAATTTTTTTCTCAGTGTAGGTAACTTGATACATCTATGGCCGTAGCCAGGATTTCAATTGAGGGGAAGGGATTTTTCGGAAAGTGCTTTATACATGACCACAAAGGAGCCTGGGGGCTGAGAGCCCCCAGAAAGGGGGGTCTGGGGGCGAGGGCCCCCCAGCGGGGTCGAGATGCAGAGCCCCTTGTCATGGGGTCCGGGGAGGCAGAATGCCCCCGGGGCGGGAAATTTTTTAATTTTAAGCTCTTAACAGGCAATAGGAAACCTAAATTTAAGTACAAAATTTTGATTTATTTTTCTCTTTTTTAAAATAGATACAACACAACAATTAAAGGTTATAATTAAATAGTTTTAAGGTATTATTATATGCCAATTTAATTAAAAAAGAACAAACGTTTTTTTTTAAATAAAAAATCTTTTTTCAGTTTTGGTTAGGTTTTTATAATAAATGCTGCAGTTATTAATATGCACTGCACTAATGTTTTGAATTATGAATAATCTCATTTTTGTAAATAAGAGGTTTCATGATCCTAAATCACTCTTTATTTATGTATTTTAGATAGCTTTAATAAATTGTAGAGTGATTAGGGAAAAATTTTTTTTCCAATTTAAAAAAAACCAAAGGGGGGACCCTTACAAAATTTTTTGCCTTCCCTGAATTTGAGGGGGAATAATCCCCCCAATCCCCCTTCCTTGGCTACGGACTTGACATCGATTAGTATTAATTAAACAGCACTAAAAAATACACCATGATTTAGTATACTGCACCTTTGTAGTCATAAATTTGGACGTATAAATACAAAAAGTTCTAAGATTTTACTTTTACATTCAATTTTATTGCATGACCACTTTCAAAAAAGCGGCATATAGCTTTGAAGAATGAATATGTAAACAGACTATGGGTGTAAAAAAACCCCACTTTTTCTCAATAACATTCTATTTGGCGATTAACTTTAGCACATAGCCCGGTCATAAATTGTAAACTGTTTTTGTTTGTAACATTTCGGCATTTATTTGTGTGTTATTTCATTGGAACATTATTAGCTAAAAATCGAAGAAAAAACTTTGATCAAGAGTATGCCAGCAGCCTTTAGCGAAAAAATCCTAAATTTTCGTTTTCTGTATTATTATTTAAAGTTCGATTTTTATGTTTGTATAATTTTCCAAAGCAAAAAAACAACAGAAAAGAAGTTTGGCCCTGTAACAAAAATTTTAGTCTGAATATGATGTGAACTGAAAAAGTTAAAGTTGAAATATATCGCTAACCAAAAGTGTTGATTTATACGAAAACTTTTTTACGGTATAGATGTTAACATTAGTTATACATAGGTAGACAGCCTTTTGGATTTTTGGGGGTATACCCCACCCGACCGCCCAAATTTAGGAGATGTTCCAAAAAACTTTGGGTATACCCCAAATACTCCATTTACTGGGACCCCCCAAATTTAAGAGAGTGACCGAAGTCCCCAAATTTTTTTTTGGCGGGGGTGTCGGCAGGCTTCGAGATCTTGAGTAGAACACAAACCCTCCCTGTCCACCTATGGTTTTACTCCGATATGGCTCTCCTCAAAATCCACCGTTTTCTTGACAATATGCTTATTAGAGTTTTTCCATCATAATTTTTGTACGAACTTTCCTTACAAAAAACGCAAATAGTATTCACACTACACTAAAGGACGACTAAGGAAAGGACAAGTATCATAAATAAATCGAATTTTTTAATTTTTGATTTTGACCCAAAAGCAAAAGCAAAAAGAAAGCGACTGTTAACAATGAAACCAAAAAGACTTTAGTTAAATAAATTAAGGAATTTGAAATATCTACAGTCTCTCTGTTCACAAACGATATGGACGTGAATAATAGCAACATTATATCAGTGTGTGGATGAGTAATATTTTTAGCACGTTGGTGTATTTGTTTATAAATGTCTGGGAATTTTTTTATTAAATTCACGTCATTCTTGTGAATACTTTAAGGCTTACTTCAAAGCAGCCGGAGCCGACCACCCAACAAAAACGTTCGTATCTTGAATACCGGAGTCAATAATTGCGTCCACTATCAAAAATTTTACGATATTTAAGAATTAGGCTATATTCTGGTAAGAACTAAGTGGATTTGATTGTTTGTTAGATACTGTATTTTCTTTTGATTTTATTTTGGTATTGTAGAAAAACAAAACCACGCAATCAACGTTAAATGTGCGGTTCGGTAAATAATAATCTTGATCTTTTATAGTGATAAAAACTGAATTAAAGACAAGAAGAAATAATTTAACCTTAGCTAGTTATAACCTCTAAAAAATTATAAAATTTAAATAAATAATTTAATGCACAAAAAAGATAAAAATATTGTTACTACCATCAAACGTGACGCAATGTGTCGTAATTTGAGACCTCATCATTAAAACTAGACTTATGGAGCAAAAAAACCTTTCGCACCGATATTTACCTCATCGCACCTTTAAATTTATAACGTCATAGTAAAAATTGTGAACCGGGTTAATTATTATTATTATGTTTCCAGTAGTGGATATGTGCCATTGTCCGGTAGTAAATAAGTGTATCGCCTTCAAGACGGAATGTGATGGATGGGTTTTTATACTTGTTTTTTTGTTATTATCGCTCGTTGTCAAAAGTTTAAATGCGATAAAGAATTTTATTATTATGTTAATACGCAATAAAACAAAATTGTTAGTAAATAAAACTCAGCACTAAACCTTGCCTAACAAAAATTAAAAACACATAAAACTAAATTAAAAAAAACACATAAAACTAAATTAAATTACGGTTTTTCTCAAGAAATTTTTTATTAATTTAGAATCCATAGAATTACATGAAGTTATAAATAATTAGTGAAGGGCGGAACTAAAACCGGAATTGAGATCTTCCAAAAATCCGGACCCGGAATTCCAAATTTTGGCCGCAACGTCCGGAACTGCCTATTAAACTGCGGTATTCCCGGAACCAGAACAGAAATTGAGATTTTCCAAAAATCCAGAACCGGAATTCCGAATTTTTCCCGGAACCGGAACTGCCCATCACTATAAATAATGTTATACTGCGTAGCGCTTGCTGAGTAAAATGCCTCGTGTGGGGTGGTTGCACGTTCAAATATTTTGTCTGCCGTGTTTGAAACTGCCGACACCCCTCGCCAAAAAAAAGGGTAGCCCGGACACCCCCCCCCCCAGCTAAAATTTTTGGGGTCTCGGTACTAAAAACGCTAAAAAAGTGGTTTTTGGGGTATACTCCAAAAAAATTTTAGGGACACCCCTAATATCGATGATCGGGTATACCCCCCAAAATTCGTAAAAAATTCATTGAAAATTAACAAATACTTATAAAGGTGCGGTACCGAGTCTAATTTTTTGTCTTCGATTTTGATATTTTTTTGAAAACTTTACCCCCGCCTCCAATATGTAGCTTACAAAATTTTTTTCATCAAAATATCTCCAGTGGTTCAGGAGATGTGACTAGGGATCGACCAGGGCCCCGGCTTGTCCCGGCACTTTTTTCTATCCCGGCCCTGGCAAACGCAATTTTCCCGGCCCCGGCAATTTAGCTGTCAAATCAACCGGGGTAAGGACCTCTAAGAATACAAATTTTTAAAGCACTGTTTACAATTTTATACAGCGATAAATAATATAAAATTTTATTTAAAGAGCTAATGTAATCGCTTTAAAATGAGGATATTTATCATTTATATTTTAAGATTTTATTAAACCTCTATTTTAATAAGATTCTTTATTTTAATCATGAGTCATTCTAAAAATTTAAAGACTTAGCATTAAAAACGATTTTGTAGATTTTATTTACAAGATTAGGGTTTGACAATAGAAGTCCACTCATGAGACGTATACAATAAATATTAGAGTTATTATAATATCATTGTTTATATCAAAAATATATAACCCAAGATAATTTTCGACTATGTGTACAGTGAATTTTTTAACTAAATTTAAAAGACAAATGATGCACATCTTACTTTTCGGCGCAAGCTACTTTCTGTGTACAAATTTTCTCGAACAGCTATATGTTGTGCACCAAATTCGTTTTGCTGATAGTTTACAAAATCGCCGCGTACAAAAATTTAGCAGAAATCGATAATAATTCCTGTTAAATTCGCTCATGTGTGAGTTTTTCTATAAAAGTGTATCGTACAACTGGACATTTGTTTGGATTATATTATATTCTTACTTTTATTTTTAGGTGTTATTGAAACTTTCTTAAAATTTAGTAATGCTAAAACATTTTTTTAAATAAACAAATTCAAGTTGACTTCTTGCTTTTATTTTAGCATTTTTAAATTTATTCCTGAAACTACACTGGTATTCATAAATTCTGTGTAGGGTCTATTCGGACTGGGTCCGCTTGTTTTCGCAGGAAAACCCTGCGGAGTCAGTCCACTTTTTTTACCGAGTTTACTATTTTTATACAGCCCAAAAGACACCAAACTTGAATTTTTTTTAAACAAAAAATTAGTATGAACTGTTTGTATTTAATTTGTAAACATTTTTC
>JASAMX010027380.1:0-10576 GCA_030248175.1 Microlaimidae sp. YZB2_3 | reverse complement strand
CCATAAATACAAAATACTTCCATTGATTTTTTTGTACGTGAAAAAGGGTAACAGTTCCTGTTTATTGAAAGTATTTTTTTAATAAATACTGAGTAGTGAATATTTTTAAGGGTCTTAAAAAAATTTCGTTGCAATTTGATTTTTAATAATATGAATTATTTCAACTACTACCAATAATCTAATGAATGTGCGCTTTATAATCGTGGTATTTCTGTCTTTTTAACACATATATCAATTTTTTATGGAAATATTTCTGTATTTTACGAGATTTCGTATGTCAAAAATCGCGATTTTCCATACTTAAGAAAACTGTCCGGAGACACCTTAAGCCTAAAAAGGGTATTTAAACACTGTTTTAAACTAAAAAACCGTGTTTTTAACATTAAATAAAAAAATATAATTCTAAATTGGTCGGGAGGGGGGTCAGGCCGGACCGCTCTGGAGCTTTGGGGGGGAGGGGTGGCCCCTGGATTTTTCTGGGGGGGAGTGGACCCCTCTGTCCCCCCCCCAAAAAAAAACCATCTATGCCATCCTCCCCCCGAGAGGTGACTCTTTTCTCCTTAAATGCCCATTTTTAGCATACCCTCCCCTTACCCGTCTCACTAGTAACCCTAACCTTTCCCATCTAACTCAAAAATTTGTCTTTTTTGGTAAATTTAACACATAAAATGTCATGAATGTTTGTTTTACTTTTTATCATTGTATTAACCCTCGTAAAGCCTTCTCAGCGTCGTCGAAACATATCTTTAGCTATTTCAGAATACCCCCACTTACCCCCTATTTCGAGCTACCCAAAAATCATACTTGCAGGCGCTTTTTGGAATTCACCCTCGTGGTATAACCCTCTAGTCAGATTTTCGCCTCTACCCCGGGTAAATATCTCCTTCTTTCTAACCTTGGGTAAGTCAGACATCTATGAATTGAATGTATGCGATAAAATTTTAGTCGATGAAATTATGGCCCTTTTTCTCCTTTTACTTAACACTAATTTTTGAAACCCTTTTAATTAGAAATAAAAAATTTTCCAAAACAATGTCTAGTTCCATTGGGGGAGTTGTCTACAGAGGTCGGCACTCTCCTCGGTGGTTTAAAACTAAGTTAAATTATAGTCAAGTCAACACGTAAACGTGACTGTTCAAATATGAGAGCATCTTCAAGAACAAACCAACTTTTTTTGCTCAATCTCAACCTGTACTTCGGGGCCTTGGTTTCTTTACTTTAAACTGAGCTTTAGTTACTGATTTCTTAATTTTGATCCGCATAGCATTGTTAGATTACCCTATAGATTAATTTGTTTAATTTATCAAAAACTACGACTAACTTTTTCAGAAAATGTCAAAATGCGCCAAAAGTTCCATAATAAATTTTTTTTGTTGCCAATTTTTTTTTTTGATATCGCAATAACAATTAAAAATAAAAAGTAACATTTTGTCTATTTTATAACCAACCGATTTTTTTTTCAAACCAATTCATTATTTTATGAGTTTTAGGCTTTTATAGAACTTCGAACCCAATATCTGAAAAATGTTTGTAAGCCTATTTTGTTGGAATCATTCGAGAAAAGGCTCATAATTTGATCGTTTTGGCTGCATAAAACAAACCAGAAAATGATATCTAAAAAATATTTTCAGGTTTTGGTGGTGGAAAATCGAAGGTTTTGGGCGTGCCGGTGAATGGGGCCAGTTAGAAACGTTTAGCAAGTCAAAAAAACCTCCTGTTGGAATGACTGTAAGTTCAATTACGAAAATTATTCTGAATTGTTTATGCATACATATAACGTGGATTACTGCATTTTATAACGATTATTATTTTTTTAACTAATTTTTGTGTTTTTATTGGAATACATTTAATTAATATGCCATAAATTCCAGGCATTTGTTGAAATTTGTCACAAGTACGATAACGATACAGAAGCCTTAAAATACTTTCCCAGAATGTCTCCAGAGGAAAAGTTTCGATCCTACTTAAAAATAGAGTAAGTCAATTTTAAATTGTGAAATTTTATCATGCAAACTTCTTCTAATATCCTTAAAAATAAAACTGTTTCTTTTTTTCAGACAAAGTCAAAATTAAAAATAGGAATAAGCACCTTGCACTGGAACTCTGTTTATACATAAAGTATGCAATCTACATAAGCGTCACCATAATGGATAATTACCGTATCTCCTACTTATCTTTCGTAGTATGCAGATTAACGGATCGAAAGCGCGCAAAATTTCGATCGGTTAATCTACATACTACGAAAGATAAGTAGGAGATACGGTAATTATCCATTATGGTGTCAATTGCATACTTCATGTATAAACCGAGTTCCAGTGCAAGGTGGCTACATCAACTCTTTTTTTTACTCTAGTTAAAGAATAATGCAAAATTAATCAATTTTACGGAGAATAGTGTTTAAAGATTTGAAAATTATGGGAAAAACATTTTTAACATAAGTGTTGACTCAAAATAAAATTGTGGGTTTTTAGCTTGGAATTAAATACGATTTCAAAAAAATATTTTACAGACTTTGATTTTAGACATAAAAATTATTGTTTAGTAAAGAACACTTGGGCGAGTTGATGAAAACCAAACAAGTTAGAAAAACCAAAAAAAAATTGTTTTAGCAAATTAGACGAAGCTGCCAATTTGGCTTTTGAACAAGGTGAAGAAGGATTGTTAAATAAGGTTCTTTCTCGCTGTGGACCTCAACACCGATCCCTAAAAGAAAAGATCAGTCAAATGCACCAACAAATAGCCGCAGCCGGAAAGAAAAAATAAAAAAAATGGCCGTGATTGGATTTTAATGTATTTACCAAAAAAAAATTAGTAAAATTTGTAATATCTAATATTGAATATGCATATGCTCACATTATTAATTTTTTTTAATGAAATATTTTTTATTTATAGGTAAAAACGTTACAATCATAATTCGCCACTGCAACTAAGGCGACAATTTTCATAATACTAAATAAGTATAATATTTGATTTTGTATGAAGAATAACGACGGAAATTCGAATGTACAAAAAGGTCTCAAAGAAGATTTTGCATGTAAAAAGAGGTGAGGCACAAACGGACACCAAAAAATACTTAGAAATTTCTTACGAGATTTAATTTATCAACAAAAAACTTAAAGATAATTATAATACACCATAGAATAATGATAAAAACTGAATAATAATTAAAAAATTAATTAATAAACTTTACATCTCTTTTCAAATTTACTTCGTCATTGTACCGCTCAAAAATAATTTTTTAATTTAAAATTAAACGTTTTTTTATTTTTAATAGATTCAAGAATTTTTTTTGTCAGTTTCCTTTGTTCTATTTAATTTTTTTATTATAATTAATCTTTCATATTGTTTGTAGAAAAACTTTTTCGTAAGAATTTTTCGGGCATTTTTAATGTCCAGTTTTATTCACCTCTTTTTACTAATGTCCTTTTGTAAAATCCTCTCTGAGACCTTGTACTTCTTCAAGATTGTATATTTATTATTATTATCAGTGATATTTTCTGTGATATTTTGTTTTGTGCCTTTATTTATACATGTTTTTATTAAAATAGCATAAAAACTACAATTTAAACACTTTAGCGTAAAATTTATTACAAGAACTAAAATTTTTGATAACACACTTAAATTTCCCGAATCTGAATCTTCCTACCTACGGTACTTTTCTTGCCTTGGGCGATCCCCAGCTAAGACACAGCCTATCATTTCATTTCGTTTTTGTTAAACCAATAAACATTTAAAAAGGTTTACAAAGGAAATTGGTATGTAGAAAAACGTATTTTGCATAATAATATTAGTAAAAGGATGCAGGTAAAAACGGCCTCCAAAAATTTCTTAATAAAACAAATTTTCGAATTAAAAAAAAGGATAAACTGTAATGCAAAAATTAAATGCGCTATAGAATAAACTGATTCATTTATGGCATGAACATACATATCCCGATTTGACTTCTACAATTTACCGTTCAAAATGTAAAGCGTTTTTTTTTAAAGACAAATTAAAAAATTTCGGGTTTATTATTGGGCTCATGCCGTGATTATTCAGTTTATTCAATGGTGCATTCAATTTTTTGTATGGTTGGGTCGCGGTCCCACCCGCGGTCTCTCTTGCTTTTTTGTTTTTTGCTGGTCCTCTCTTGTTGGTCTTTGGCTTGTCCGGCGGGCGCGTGGTGTCGGTCGTTGTTCGTTCGCGCGCGCTTTTTGTTTGTCTGTGTGTAATTCGCCCTTTTATTATGTTTAAAATTATTTCACATTTCAAAATTGTTAGGTAGGGTAGTGCATTTAATTTCGGCACTTTTCCCAATTGGGCATTTTTGATTTTGGACTATATCTTTGGTATAATCCTGGACGGAATACGACGTTTGATAGCTCAAATGAGAGCTAATTATATGTAGATGACTGTCGTGAGCTTTTTATTTGTTATGTTATGATATTTTTATGTAAAATTGTGTGATTTACAAAAAATAAAATTATTACTCGTTTTTAGAACATGGGCATTTCATGATTACACAATAAATTGGTTTAAAAATTAAACTGTCCTGGGGCCTGTTTCATAAAATACTGGTCTTCGTAAATTACTAGTCTATCAATAACTTTTTTTCATTCTGAACCATTTGCGTTGAAATTTGAAATGAAAAAAGATTATATGCCATGTGCAAACTATTTAAAATTTCATGTACGTAGCTGTTGTGTGTTTAAAGTTATTTCTAGATTTTAAACTTTGGCTACTTGTAATTTTTCAAAAGTTTCTTTAAAAGAAAAAATTTACCCTACTCCGAGAAGGGTAAAATTTACTTTACGATTTCACTTGATTTTTTTACAAGTTTGTAAAAAAAACTTCAATACAAGTGAAAATACAAAGTGAAAAATACAAGTAAAAAATACAAAGTAAAAATACCATTGTAAATTTGAATTATTTTTTTTTGTTGGTTTGTGGAGGTATATTAAAAAAATCTATATATAAAAAAATATAAAAAATCTATGTAAAAATTAAGATATTATTATTTATATTACTAATATTAAATTATATATTAAAAAATCTATATAAAAAACACATATAAAAACATATTTTTATTTGTTTAAAAATTTACAAGTCAGTAATTTTAAAAACTTGTATTTTTCTTCATTTTACAAACTTGTAAAATTTACCAGTATTTTATGAAACAGGCCCCTGGTAAAATTTAGTCTATTTTCCGAATTTTTAGTCCCCGAGGTTCTACGTTGCGTCTGTGGTGAGCAATCGTTATAAAATAAAATAGTGTGATTTCGGCACACACATTGCTGTAGGTAAAAACGGGTTCAAATAAGTGGTCGGAATTTTTCATTTTTTTAAAAACTGATTTAATTAAGTAAAAAAAACAACTTTCGTACAGTGAAACTTTTATGACGCAACGCAGTAAAAGCTTTAAAATAAGCTATCAAACATAAAAATCGGGCCATACAGTGAAAAGTTACATCGGAAAAACGAAAAAGTGCCGAAATTAAATGCACTACCCTATTTGGCGTGTTTTTTTTTCATCCCGCCTTCTTTTATGCTTGAATTATATCTGGGTGACGCCGAAAATTAGCATACAGACATGAAGAGATCAATTAGAATTGTGCGGTTATAACGTTTTTTAAACAAATAAGAACGCAGAATTTTTTTTAATTCCACCTTTTCACAAAATATACAGAAATTAACTAACTTTAGCTCTTTAAAAATTCGCATTTGGGTTTCAAATTGAGTGTATGATAAATAATTATTGGATAGCGGTTATGATCTTTATTAGTAAACCGCTTTTGTTAAAAATTTTTAGTCGATTTAATACAGCAATTATCGAGGCAAGCTAGATTTTATTTGCCTACAGTATTATTATACAAAATGCTTTTTGAGATCTTTCTGCACCATAGAATGTCCATCGTAGAATGTCATTATTAGCGTAATATTAAAAACAGGAACATCACTAACACTTACAAAAAGATAAGCGCTTAAGCTACTTGTGTGTTATTTTGTGTTTTAAAAGTATTTTTTAATAGTGGACAGATTTCGATGATTACAGTAAAAAAGCTAAGGTGAAACTAAAAGTAAAACCTGAAAATTAGCCGATAATGGTTTCGTTTTTTTATTTTTTTTGTGGTATTTTACTGAAAATAATAATTTTAAACTAAATATAGGCGAATCCCCCCTAACTAAGCTCCGCCTACCAGAAAAATCAATAAATTGCTATGTTAATGTTATTCTAGATACCGAGAACCATTGTATTGCTCATATATATAATTTTTAAAATTAAATCCTTGTAGGACATTGAATTAAGTCAAACGTTAATTATCGATTTTTGTGGGCGGACTCTACGATGCGTCTATAAATCGATATTTTAAATTATCAACTGGTTACTATAGGCTTTATTATGAACAAAGTTTTTTAAACTTACTTCCCTTAAAAATAGAAAAAGAAGGATTGTTGCTTTTAAATCTACCAAAATTATTGAGTTTTTTCTTGAAAAAATAATTTTTGGCTGCCTAGAATTCTTTTCTGCAAAATGAGATGTTACTGTATGACTTACACTGCAAATTGCTGTCAAAATTTAATTAATATATTCAATCTTATAACTCATAAGTTTTATAACTCAAAGCAATTGTGAATTTTTCAATTTTTGTGTAGTGGTAAGACATACATTCTACAATTAAATTTATTCATAATTAAAAATAAACAAAATTACCATCAAGTCTTGAAAATATCCAAAAATGGATCTATTATGAAACATACTAGAATTTATTATTTCCTAATTACCAGAGCGAACACAATAATAATAGTGTCTATGTGTTTGTAAAAAAATATAATCACAGCTTGGTGCAACTCAGAGTCAGTGATTATACCTGTCAAAAATTTCAACACTACACCCCTGTAAAATTTTGGTTTATTGAGAATACCCACATAGGTCAATCAATCTGAAGGATTTATTACTTATATGGGCGCCGCCTTTTAAATTTTAAGAGTTATTCACATTTATGAGCGTATCGTAGGGTGGGGTCCGTCCACCTCCCTCCCTAGCCTCGAATACAGCTACAAATACAGCTCTACTATGTGTAGAGTTTTTACCACTGGCCTTGCAGGAACGCCTATGCTGCCACGTACGACGTTACATGTAAGATCAATATCAGGCGTATCCTTCAGACGAAGACTTCCGAATATGTAAACACTGCATGCAGTGAACACTCTGGCGGTAAAGGTTGCCAACATCGTTATTATTGTTGGACGAAGAGTCTCAACTCAACGATGGGAGTGAAATTTTTCGCCTCTCCTGGCTTGTCTTAGCACCTGCGCTTAGCATAATCTGCATAGGGAAGATAAGTTTCAGGTAACGCAACAACAACAACCCTAGCCTCGAAATTTCGGACCCCACATACATGAGCACGACCCGCAAACTAGAGGAGGGGGTGGCTACCCCGGGTAAATGGCCCTTTAAAAACTAGGAGGGAGGGGGGTCCAGGGGAAGGGGAGTCCATACCCCCTCTAGCTTTTTATTGGGGAGGTCGATCCGGGGTAGATCCTGTGCTTTTTTACCAAAAACGTTTGTGACGGTAAAATTTCACCTGGATTTATACCTAAAATTTGGCTCAGAAGGGGGGAAAGGGTGGATTGAGAATTCTAAAGGGGGCAGTGTGTCAAAATAAAAAATTTTGGGGAAAAGAGGGGACCAAGATTTTTTTCTAGGAGGGGTCCGAAATTTCGGGGGGATGTTGACCCTACCCACTATGCTCCTGTATCAACCCTCCCCCATAGAAAAAATCTAATGCCTCTTCCTCCAAAATTTTTAAATTTTGACACTTCCCCCCCCTCTGGAATTCTAAATCCAACCCCTACTTCATTTTCAAGCCAAGTTGGGTATGAATTTAGTCAAAATTTACTGTCACAAACACGGTTTTGTAGTAAAAAAAACAGTACTTTTGTACTCTTTTTATACATAAATAACCTATTTTAGTATGTAAAATTCATATTAGCGCTAAAAAACTTAAATAAATGATTTAATGTGACTTTGCTTAGAAACCGAATAGAGTTTAGTTTAGAGTTTGGACTCTATCCAACTCCCCTCTGGATTTCAAACTGGTCTACCCCGGGTCGACCCTCCGTAAGCTAGGGGGGGTACGGACCTCCCCCCTGGACCGCCCTCCTAGCTTTCAAAGCGCCATTTACCCGGAGTAGCCACGTCCTAGCTTGCCGGTCCATGCTCATGTATGGTTCTCCATCCTATTTTTAGTACTACGTCTAAGCCCTCCATCCAATTTTTAGTACTACGTCTAAGACCATTATTTTTTACTTTAGTTTACTATAGTTTGCTACAGTTCGCTCGCTACGCGCAGCAAATAAGCAAATATTATAGTTGGTAACATGATATAACTTACCCCAGCTCACGTAAAGTCTAACTAACCCCAGCTTCTAGGCCAGTGTTCACATGGACCTTCTTTTATTATAAGACTATATTTTTTGATTATTGTGTTTGCTTAATTTAAAATAGGGGGTAAAAAAACACCAAGTCATTACGGATTTATTTGATAATAAAATGAGTCACAACCAGTATAACCTATAAAGTCAAGTCAACGTGATTTCGCTTATTACATTTAACAAACATTTTCATTTGCTTTAAACTGTACAGTCACAGTAATGAATTTTTTGTTAACCGATGACGACTCATTCTATGGTAGCATTTACGCGATGACTTAATTGGTTTAGTTCACACTAATAAAACACCAACACATAAAGATCACTGAAATAGTACACGGCAGACGGCACGAACAATTTTAGTAGAATCTTTGTAAAACAAACAATATCAAGCACATAAAAAACATTAATAACAAATTAAAATTCATAAAAGAATTAAAACAAAACTGTTGTAAAAATTAAAAATAACCTAAAATTAATTTAAATACTTTTGTATCTTGGTTTTACTTATCCACCTAATATGTGTCTTACGTCACACTTTTTGAAAAATAAATCACTTAAAAAATAAGAACATAATAGAACAATAAATAAAAGAAAGAAGATCACATTTCAAAGACATGGTCTCTCTGTACGATTATATATAATATAGTTCTGATTTTATGTCTATAGGAAAGAGGGTGTTGCAGGGTGGGACCCACGAGTCTACTTCAATTTTTTTTATTTCAACACCTATTCTTTCTGAAATCTTTTTATCGGTCCTTTTTTTAGTTTTTCTTTTGATCTATTTACTGTGAAAAATACATTTTTTTAGTAAAAACAATACTTTTTTACATTTTTAGACCCACATAACATATTTTTGTCGATATGGTTAAAATGCACACTCGAAAAACAATAATGGTTAGCCCAGGGGGACGAATGATATAAAATTGCGGTTCTCAAATTTTAACCTCACGCCTTAAATCGACGTTTAATTTCTCGACCATTTAGAGCAAACTTACCAATGCATAATTAATCCATTTTCGATAGAGATAACCTCAACCCCCCCCCCTCCCGGGTGGCAAAGGGTTGGGGTTATATCTTTGCTTAAAATCTTAAAACTACCGTAACTCTCATAAAATTTAAAAGCACCCGTACACCTTATTTGGGAAGTACGCCTCCCAAAAATTTAGTGTATACTCTCCAAATTTGGAAATGGGGTATACCCCCGAAATCCGGAAGAATAATCTCTTTTTAAAAATTAAAATATTTTCATTATTCTTACTAAACCATACTTAGTTATAGACTTTACTGGTAAATTTTTAGTTGGAGGAATTATTCTATAATTCATCGCGATTTTTAATGTAACCAATTTGGTTAATGCACTGTTACAAAAGAAAAACTCGCAAAATAAGAAAACAAAGGGATTTAACTTTTCTTCCACTTCGAGGTGGGGTTTTAAAAAATTATACTTGAATTTTTTTTGAATAAAATTAAACATCAAAAATAATCATAAGTGATAAAGAGGGAGGGGGGAAGGTGCTAGCCTCGAAATTTTGGGGCCCCTTCCAGATGAAAATCTAGGCCCCCTCCCCCAAATTTCCGAATTTTTTACCCCTGACCCCCCTCTAGATTTTGAAATCTGACTCCTCCCCCTCCCCCCTCGAGAAAATTTTAGTTACTTTTTTCCTACTAAATTTTCTTTTAAAATCGTGATTTTTTAACACAGATTCATGTTTTACATCCTTTTTATCCCGCAATATCGCTTTTTATTCTATAAAATGTAGTATTATCCTATAAAAAGAACAATTATTAAAGTTATTATGGTTTAAATCTATTTTACGCCGGACACCGGATCCCACCTGACCCCTTCTAGATTTTTAAAAATTTTGCACCCCGGGTTGAACCCAACTAAAAAGCTGGGGGGAGGTCCGAACCCCCCTGGGAGCCTCTCCTAGAATTCAAAATTCGATTTACTCCGGGTAACCACCCTCTAGCTAGCTTCCAGCACCGTTCTCACCTATGAAGATAATTTTGTAGATAATACATAAAAAGACTCAATGAGAAGCACATATTTTTTAGTCCGTTTATTATGTGTAAATTTATGACATAGCACTTCGTAAATACTATGTTTTAAAATAAATATTTTTAAGTACAATATGTACTGAAGCCAAGTACAACAATAAAA
>JASAMX010027375.1:0-18569 GCA_030248175.1 Microlaimidae sp. YZB2_3 | reverse complement strand
GATTTTTTTGCCCTTACGTCCAAACTTTCGGGAGAGAAAAATTTTTTCTTTAATATTTAATACAGAAACTTTCCTGATGTCTTCCAAAAGCATATTAATAGTCAAAAAACTAAAATTTTCCCTCTACGCGGGTAGTTTCAATTAATAATTTATCTTAGTTTTTCGATTTCAAATTGATTATCCCGTTCTTCAGTAGTTAAGGCATAAATGTTTAATAAAACTACTATAAACACTATTATCCTTTTATTAACGTTTAAACACTTGTTTTAAATGTATAATTATAAAAAACCTTAAAATTTGTAATAAGTATCATCTGGATGCAAAAATTCATATATTTTAGCGCCTTAAATTAAAAATTTTCTCCCCAAGGGGGCATTTTAGCCCCCGACACCCCTGACAAGGGGCTCTGCCCCTTGACCCCGCAGGGGGGGTCACGCCCCCCAGGACCCCCCAATTCTTGGGGCTACTCGCCCCAGACCCTCCTTCAGAGTTAGATATTTACCTCTCCTCAGACCGCCCCCCAAATGAAATCCTGGGCACGCCACTGGTTGAAGCCATAGGTCTTCCACTTTTAATGAGGGGTAGGATTTTTGGTGCGGTTGAAAAGGTGGTGGACATTATGAGGTTTCTGGTTGCATTTTGGACACTCATTTTTAATTAGAAGATTTATTACTTGATTTGTATGAAACTTAATAAATATGAAAAATATGGATCTTAAATGTGACAGGAGTGTTTTTGATTTTCTCTGAAGGTGCTATTTTTTTCTACTTTGGTGTATTTCATGGGGTTTGCTTTTTAGTAGAGGATTAGGTTGGAGTTGAGGATAGAGATTCTTTCACAAAATAGGTGTAAATTTTAGTCTGGATAAACTTTTTCAGTGAGAGTTGGTTGAAAAAAACTTTCTGCTATTAGACCATATTTTGATTGGAGGGTGTGTTTCATTTCTTTTGGCCTAAATTTGTTTGCTGTGATTTTGTTGGATGGGTTAGCGTGAGTCTGTTGCATAGTCTTGGCCAGAAATTGTGTTGCGAGGAGAGATGTGTGATTTTCAATGGGCAGTACTTTAGTTTCTTGATGGAGATGATCTAGTGAAGCCATTTTGTGGTAACCAGTTGCTATCCTGAGGGCTGAGTTTTCTGTTGATTTGAGTTTCTGATAATGGGATTTAGAGAGGTTTGGTGACCATATTGGTGTTCCATAGTTGAGGATGGGTTGCCCTAAAGCTTTGTATGAGGTTACTATTGTTTCTTTTTGTTGTCTCCAGCTGGCTCCCAACTAGGGGTTTGAGGATGTTATAGCGTCTAGATACCTTATTGTTGATTGTGGTGATGTGGTTGTTGAAGGTTAGTTTTGCATCAAAAGTGACACCTAGGATTTTGGGTTTTTTGTTGAGCGGTAAAAGTTGGTTTTGTATGGTCACTTTTGGGTAGTAGTTGTATTCTTGTGAGGATGGAGAGAAAAGTGTAACTGTTGATTTTTCTGTTGATAATTTGAGATGGTTGCGATCCAGGTATTGATTTTGAGCGTTGAGATAGTTGGTGAGATTTGTTTCCATATTGGCTATCTTGTTTTCAGTGGAGTAAACTGTGGTGTTATCAGCATAGGAGACGATTTTGACGCCAGCAGGTGGGGGAGGTATGTCCAATACGTAGAAGTTGAAGAGAGTTGGTGAAATGACTGAGCTTTGAGGCACGTCTGTTTGTACTATCCTGGGTTTGGAGATTGAGTCTCTGAAACAAGTTTTGTTGATTCTGCCTCTAAGATAACCACTTAGCCATCTGATTAGATAGGCTGCAAGTGTGCTGTTTAATATCTTGCTGATTAAAATTTTCATGCTGATAGTGTCAAAGGCCTTGGTAAGGTCCAACGCTACTACTATTGTTTGTTTGGGTGGAGCTTTTTGGTTGAAACCGGTGATAATTAATTCATCTCTAGACTGATTTAAGCCATACATAGGCACGGGGGGTTGGGGGGGCCCCCCCCCAATTTGGGAGGGGGAGTTAACCCTCCCCCACTCAGGAGGGGGAGGGGGGGAAATGACGTGTTCTAACTGCCTCAACTTTTTGAGGTCAAATGAATGTTTTAAGCAATAACAAAATGCATCTATAAAAAGGGCTTTTTGTCCTAAACTAGCGTTGTTTTACCTATTTTTCTTCAAAATCGAAAAACGATATGGTAAAATGCACTCCATAAAAAAAAAACGATATGGGTATTTTGGGTTTCTCGGATTTTAACGCCCCCCCCCCATTCCGGGTTTAACCCCCCCAGTCCGGGCCAACTTGCCCATGTATGATTTAAGCAGTGATTTTTGTGGGTAGCACGGACAGATTTTTGTAGTAATTTGCTTATTTATGTGGTTTTTCGTAATTTTACATGACAGTAATGTTATTATATTGTGTGTTCTTTGTTTTTATTTTTTATTCTTTTTTTCTCTACAGTAAAATAAATAAGTTTGTTTGAAATTGGCTGTGTGGGCTGTTTGTCAGTGAAGTAAGGAATTCTACTGACAATATAGCTTGGCGGTTAGTCTTTATTATTTTTGGTTCATTATTGCTGTGTTACTTTTTGCTTTTTAATTTTTTTGTGTATACATACATAGGTGTACAACTTATAACGTTTACTAGCCTTTGGACCTTTCTTGTTCTAAACGATACTTTTAACATGCAGTATTTTGAAAATGTCATTAAAAACAAAATTAAAGAGCCCTTGCAATCAAACAATAAAATGATAACGTTTTAAATAGCAAACAAGACTTACTTTGTCAGTTAGTGGTTTGATTCCATAAACATTAGCTTGGAGAATAGCTGCGGAATAAACAAATTCCAAATGTTCAACCTAATCATAAACAGAAATTTTATTTACGCAAACACATCTGAACATGATAGGGAGGAGGCAGGGTGAAGTCCACCCCCCATAGCGTCAAAATTTCAAACCTCACCCGCCATAGATGGGCAGTCTCTCAGATTTAGGGGGGGTATATCCTACTCCCAAAATTTGAGGTGGGGGTGTATGGAAAAAATTTTTTGAGGTAAACCTCAAATACCCCATTTTTAGCCTTTTTAGTACTGGGACCCCCAAATTTTAGGGAGGGGGTGTCCGGGGTACCCCCAAAATTTAGGGGGGGGGGTGTCGGCTATAATCGGGATTTTTTGGGGGAAGGGGGGAATAGCCCCCCTGCCCACCTATGCCAACCGCTAGAAAAAATATCGGGCCCCCTCCTGAATTTTTTATTTTGACATCCCATCTTAACTAAATTTTATAAATTTAGATCAAAATTTACTGTCTCAAACACGATTTTATAGTAAAAACAGTACTTTTGTATTTTTTTAATTTTAAATAGCAAGTTTAGTTTATAAAATGCAATATTAGTCTAAAAAACTTATGAGTTAACACAGGTTTGTTTGGAAACTGGACCTTTTGACCCCCTTATCGATTTTGAACTGGTTAACCCCGGGTCAACCCCACTAAAATAATAAAAGGGAGAGGGGGCAAAAATCTCTCTGGACCGAAACACTAGCTTTCAAAAGACCATTTAAGGTGACCATTGGTGGGTGGGCAGCCATCCGGATTTTGGGGGCGGGGTATACATACCCAACCACCGAAATAGGGGGGGTGTCCCAAAATTTTTTTTGGGTATACCTCAAATACCCCATTTTTAGCGTTTTTAGTACTATTTTTACGATCCTCCATATTTTTGGGGGATGTCCTGGGTACCCCCAAATTTTAGGGACAGGGGGTTTTGCGTGTCGGCTATAGTCGGGATTTTTATTTTTTTTGGGGCGGGGGAGGGGGTGTAGTGTAACACCCAACCCCCCTCCTGCCCAACTATGGTGATGACCCCCTTAGCTTTCCGGTCCATGCTAAACTATAACTGCTTTAACTTTTTGTAGGAAAGCGGAAGGGGCTTGTGGAGAGTTGTGGCACAAATCTTTGTTGGTTTGTTTACTTATACCACGGTGTAAACTACCTAGAGTAAGAAACCGTAGCTTAACACCAAAATAGGGTCTGTGCAGGTACAGCGTACAGGATGATACATGAATACCTTAAAAGTAAGGTGCGGGACTGCCAATCCTAAAACCCTCTGTTGAATATTTTCTCCTATTTTCTCGTGTAAGACCGGCCGGACATTCTCCTTGGTTAGATTTAGATGGTTTTGCATATCAAAATCAAAATTTTAAAAATCAAAGGTATTACGTTATTGGCGTCGAAGTGTAAGACGTGAGGGCAGCGCTTGCTACCTGACCAGAATTTGGCCCCCTGGGCTGTCAGCTGGTCGGCGGGGAAATTATGAAGCAGTTGACCGATCTGGTTGTGAAAATTGTCCTCCCAAAACAGGCGAGCCCAGACCACGGTCTCCTGTTGAAACAAATTACATTACACGCAAACTTCAAATCAACTTCCAATGAAAGAATTGGATGGTGATAATGTTTAAAAAAATAACAATTACAGTAAAAATAATACAATCATGACAGAAAAAACTTTAAAGCGTTTAATTTTTAAACATGGGCATTGTTTCATCATGGTTTTTACCTAAATTGCTTCTTCTCAAAGAGAAAATAAGCATAAAAAAGCATAAAAAAACTAAATTTACTGAAACAAAACATAACAAAATCAAAAAATTTAACGGCTTATTTAGTTCTCCTTTCCAGATTAGTGTTTTTTTTTAAATAGTATTTTTTAAAATTAAATCATTTTATTTTTGAAAAAAAAAAACAATTTTTTTTAAATTTTCTCAAATATGATAACTTAAATTTCAAAGTGAATAATATTCATCTAAACAGAAAAATGATTACCTCTGCGTTTTTTGGCCTTCTGTCCAACAATGCACTTTTAACACTGTCCAACATTTCAATCTGAAAACAATAATGAAATTATTTTTAAAATGACATACAAACAATAAATTAAACAGAAATAATTGCATAGGTGAGTCATGTGCTTTCATATCTATGATAATAAACAATAACTAAAATAGTAAGCGTTTACGTACCTCTTTCTAAAATTGTAACCATTAAAAAAAGAAACAAATACTTAAAATTAATTTAAAGTATACTAAAACTAAACTACATTTCAGTTAGTAATCAAATAATACACGAATTGTTAATTATCAATGATTTCTAAAGTGCAAGCAAAAAAGTTCAAGGCGAAGCGAATGTTTTTCATTTTTTTTTCGATGAGAATAGATAGAGCCATTTTTCTTAGAAAAAAAAAAGAATTGCAATATTTTTGTACGATTTTTGTATTATGATAAATTTTTTTGCCACATTTTTGTCGGTAAAACAATTGTTTAGAGTTAGGGAAGACTAAATCCCCTTACTTAAACGAATTTTTAATTACAATGCAACTTCTAAAATACAATAAAGAAATTTTGGACATATCTGAAATGATAACAATTTGAAACAATTTTTTAAAACAATTTGAAATGTGTTTTACAAGTGGAGGGGATATATCCCCTGTCGAAAATTGCATTACGTGTGTTATGGGGAAACTAAGGGTAGTAACTCCCGTACTACTAAGAGAGCCGTTGGGACTCTTAAGGCTGGTTCATACTTATGACAAAACGTCCTTTAGAGAAATCCAAAGGACAATTTTATAAAAGCCAAAACGTTCTTTGGACAAACCAAAACGTCCTTTGGACTTTTTCCTTAAAAGTTTTTACATACGTTTAAGGCTGGTTTATACTTATGACAAACGTCCTTTAGAGAAATCCAAAGGACAATTTTATAAAAGCCAAAACGTTCTTTGGACAAACCAAAACGTCCTTTGGACTTTTTCCTTTGGACAAAGTATGAACGCTACTTAGAATTTGCTCTTTAGACAAAGTCCAAAGGACAAAAAGTATGAACACGTTGTCTTTTGGATTTTGTCCTTTGGACTTTGTGTTTTGGACAAAGTTTAGAGGACTTTTGTCCTTTGGAATTTGTCCAAAGGACGTTTTTACATAAGTATGAACCAGCCTTTACAATACATAATATTCATGGCAACTGTTATTAAGCTAAATATATATATATTTTTAGATGATTTATTGGTAATGAATTTTTTGTGATAAAAATTACATATTGGTAATCAATTTTATGTGATAAAAATTACATGCCAAATCGATATGTATTTTATACTCAGGAAATGCGTATTTCCCCAAAAATAAATTTTAATTTCATTTAAATTTATGTTTTCAGTTATTCTATTTGCATTTATAGGACTATCTCAGCCGTTTCAAAAAACAATTTTTTCACTAAAATTTGACAAAAATGATATCGTCTTACTTATTAAATTATTTAATTTAAAATTACATAACGTCGTTACTATCATACTCAAGAGTTTTTTATGACTTTTTTGAGTCAGAACTCAAAAGCGTCATAAAATATTCTTAACTGTGACTTTTTATATCTTTTAAAACCCACAATAAAAACGTAATGACTAATGAGTCAGAGTCACGGTAATTTTAAATATATTGATTGCGACTATTTGTGTTACAGTAACGACGATAATAGGGTGGAGGCGTGGAGCTCTAATAACCCAATTGCCGAAAAATGCTGAAAATTACTTTTTGCCCCGTGTGCATTTTCTCCAGGCGCTCCAGAAACCCGCGTTGGTCATCCAGGAATTGATTGGCCAGTTCCGCTGGATTCGTGAAAAGACCTTCGAAAATATCCCGTGCCCACTGAATTGTGTGCTCTGAAAAAATTAAGTCATATTTATCTTTAAAAATAATAAAAATGGCGCCATCTTTTTTAAAAAATCATGTTTTTCTTCATGAAGCGACTCTAATAATTATGAGCGCCCAATACGATTATATCAAAATTTCATTTTCCAATTTTCCAATTTAATACAACTCAATTTTTTTAAAATCCTTAACTGCGTTGATTTTCTTAAATATTAACAATAGAAATACATTTTATAACAGTTGTTTTAGTTTATTTATGAATCTTTTTTTCGAACTCTAAAGTAAATTTTAGTTTTTACAAAAATCATGGCTCTAGTACCGGCGAAAATAGCTACACCAGTTTATCTCGAATATAAGAACCAATTATAGAGATCTATAATACAATTAATACGAGGCCCAATAAAACGAGTTTTTGTGAGAAATAATGCGAATTAATTTGCTATTTTACCACTTAAAACAAAAAAGGAGATACAGAACTTAAACTACTTGTACTATCATCAGCACAAATAGATTTGTTTTTAAACTATTATTAATAATAAAATTTTAAAAAGATGAGCTAAATTTACCAATGGCATTTGGAAAGTTTTTCAATGTACAAATAGGGATGCTTTTTTCTGGAGGATCGCTTGAGCTGCTATAAGATTCAGTTAAGTGGGGATACACAACCTGAGTATTCCCTTTAGGACCCATCGTACCTGAAGATACGATAAAAGTATACAAAATTTAATGAGACAGACAGACAAAGATCACATTTTAGAAGTACAGAAGTGTTTGAGTTTGAAAAAATATTCCGATCTCCCCATATAAAATGGGAATTGTTGTTTATATCAATTTAAACAGTATTAGCACTCACTACTTTTTATATAAAACAGAGTGGGCAGAGATTGGTGAGAGTGATTAACACAAAAAAATTCCGAAACTACGACATTCTAAAATGTGATTGTAACCTCGGACACCGCCACACCCCACCCCTAAAATTTTAGGGGTCCACCCACGTCCAGCCTACTAAAAACTCTAAAAACTGAGTATTTGGAGTATTACACACCCTTCAAAGGCCGGGAGATAGCCCACTTGCAAAACATAAACGAATATTAGCATAGTTTTGACATAACTCCACCACAGCCATGGCAGCCTACTTTTGTGGAACATTTTAAAAACCACCGGTTTTTTTTGTGATTTTGTCTTTCTTTGTGGCTGTATTTTTTCAGTAATCGTAAGGGAGTGGGAGTGGGAGGGCGATTCTTTTACAAAGCCCTGTTCTAACAATTTTAATATTAAGACTGCCTAAATTAATAAAATAAAGGTGACTTTACGGAAATGCCGGTCGACACTTGAAGATTTTTAAGGAAAAGGTATTTTTATATTTAATTCATACAACCCAAAATTTTCATATAAGTCTCTATTGCCAGACCTGCATGGTCTAAAAATGCCCCTCCGTTTTATTGAAGGATTTGCCCCCCCCCCCGTTTCATTGCCCCCCTCAGCCCAAAAATTAAAAAAAATACTTAAAAATTATAGCGCCATTTTTGACCTACTATGACGCCATCATCACAAAATTTTTGCAGTTTTTAGCCTATTTAAATGTATTTTAAGCTATTTTAGACATATTTTCACCTTAATTTTTCGCTTTTTTGTCCCTTTTTCCTTGTTTTTTCTCCTTTTGTTCTCTTTTTTTCTTTCTCCTCTGCTTGCCTCCCCCCATTTAAAAAAGTTGCCCCCGTGCCCCTCCCCGTTTTGGAATCCCCCCAATAAAACCCCGGGAGCGGGGGGAGGGGGCAGTGCTCAGGTCTGTATTACACAACACCAAAGCTAAAGCATGTTTTCAGGTAATTTATATAAAATGGACAATAATTATATTAACAAATACTAGCAAAGAAAATATAGTTCTCTCTCCATCAAAGAAAAAAATTATGATACTATTTCGTTTATAATATTAAAAATAAAAATATCTTACCCGATTCAAGCAAAGGAAGCAAATAATAGACACAGCGCCTATCCATATAAGTTCCTGAAACACACAATTTTGATATAACAAAATACTATAGTCTGTTCAAAAATGATTAAGAAGACTGGAGAAAAAACTTGAACTAAACGTTATTATCGCTATTTAAAAAAACTACGAAAACTACAATTTTTTAAATTTTATTTTTTCTTTTTGTACCCTCTCTCGTACAGTAAAAGACGCTTATTCAGAATTACCCTATTACACCCTTTCAAAATATTTCTTTAAAAAAGTTAACTAGAAAAAACTTACTAATGCACTAACTGCTAGCACAACTAAAAATATTTAGTATACCAAAAATGTGCAACTCCTATATAACAACCAAGGCAAAGTGGGCCATTATAATTCGCGCGACTTAAAATGGAGAGGAAGCCATTATAATGGCATTTAATTTTGTTTCATATACTCACAACTGTAATAATTATAATGGCTTCCTCTTCATTTTAATTCGCGCAAATTAAAATAGCTACTACTATACTACTATTATTCTGGAGGGTGCCATTATAAAGGCCTATTATGTCTCAATTTTTTAATAGGAGTTGCATATTTTTAGGTATCTTATTATATTTTTGGTAAAACTACTGAACCGTTTATTATAAAGGTTGAATGGAGGCGCTCATTATAACGACCTATTGTGACTCAATTTTTTAATAGGAGTTGCATATTTAGGTATATTATATATTTTTTGGTAAAACTACTAAACCGTTTATTACAAAGGTTTTTTTTTGACACATTAACACAGTGGGGCAGATGCAAACATAGGTGTTTTTGGTCAGATCCGCTGGGGGGGGGGGCTCCACCCCCGGGTGGAAGGCCAAATTTTTTTAGGAGAGGGTCCAGGGGGGTCCGGACCCCCTGGCTTTTTAAGGAGGTCGACCCCGGGTGCGAGATTTCAAATTTAGGCGGGGGTCAGGGGGTCCGATTTTTTAACAAAGTTTTTTAAATCAATAATTTAAGTGTTTTTAGGTCTAATATTGAATTTTTTTATACTAAAATAGCCTATTTAGGCCTAAGAAGTGTATAGTAAATAAAAAAATTATACTTTCAAATTGGTCGGGAGGAGGGTCAGCTTCGCTAGGGGAGGTCAGGCCGGACCGCTCTCAAGCTTTGGGGGGAAGGGCCCCCCTGGATTTTTTCTACGGGAAGGGTCCGAAATTTTGGCTCTAGGGGGGGCCTCTGCCCCCCTCCAAAAAAACACCTATGGATGGAAAACGGCAACAAAAACCGGAAAAACTTACTGGCATCTACATTATCCAAGGCGTTTGCGACGCCGTCCAGATTTTGGAAAAAGCGGTCGTCGAAAACACGCTCCGTGTCCGCACCAACGCGCTCCGCGAGGGCCTCCACGCGGATGGAGGGGTTGAACCTACGCACAGCCGCCGCAGCGCACTCACTCTTTTTCGACTAAAAAATTAAATAAAAATTATGATGCTGCTAAGGCCGAAATAGTATAGTGTACAGACCTGTGCACTGCCCCCCCGGGTTTTACTCATAGATGAACAAGGGGGGTTAGGGTGGGGTCCACCCCCCTAAAAAAAAATTCCAGGGAGGGGGGCCCTCCCCTCCCCCCAAATTTTCGAATTTTTTACCCCTGACCCCCCTCTAGATTTTGAAATCTGACCCCCCCTCTCCCCTCTCGAGAAAATTTTAAGTACTTTTTTTATACTAAATTTTCTTCCAAAAACGTGAATTTTTTACACAAATTAATGTTTTTACACTTTTTTTATACCTGAATATCGCTTTTTATTCAATAAAAAGTAGTATTATCTCAAAAAAAACTATTATTAAACCTTTAATAGTTTAAAAGTATTTTGCTTCAAAATTGGACCCCACCTGACCCCCCTCCAGGTTTCAAAATCTTCCACCCTGGGTCGACCCCCCCCCTAGAAAGCTAGGGGGGGTTCGACTCCCCCTAGGACCCCCTCCTAGATTTTGAAATGTCATTTACCCCCTCTGGCTTTTTTCACTGTGTTCATCTATGGTTTTATTGGGGGGGGGGGCAATTCCAAAACGGGGTGAGAAACGAAAGGGCAATAAAACGGGGGGGGGGGGGCAAGCAGGGAAAAAAGGAGAAAAAAAGGAGAAAAAAATAAAAAAGGTAAAAATAGGTCTAAAATGGATTAAAATAGTCATCATAGGTCCGAAATGGCATCATAATTTTAGGGTGCTTTTTCAATTTTTGGCGGGTGGGGGAAATAAAACGAAGGGGGCAAATCCTCCAATAAAGCGGGGCGACATTTCCAGACCGTGCACAGGTTTGAATGTGTGAGTGTGATAATATTTTGCACTCTTTTTTGACTAAAAACACAAACACATAACATTTATTATCGTAAAGACATAACGTAAAGACTTGTTTTTTCTAAACAATAAACACATTATCGCGCCAAAGATTTTGCTTTAATTTAGGCTTTCAATTAGGTTTTTTATTTGAAAAGTTCTCGCTCTTTCTGGAATAAAAATACTTAAGGTTAAACATGCAGTACAGAGTCTAAAAACAGGAAGACAAGGAATTTATTGTAGCAGTGATTTTAACCAGGTTTTAAAAATTGTGTGTGACTACGTGCCGCGAGTGGTCAAATCGGTGACTTCATTTATATTTGCAACGTGTTCCAGTTCCAGTACCGGTCAACTCATTTCTGTTTTTCTATCAAATAAACATAAAAATATAATTTTTTAGTTTAGTTTTTGTGCAAAAATGTTTGTTTTGACTTTTTGTATCTCAAAACTATTAATTCTATTTTCAGGGTTCTCTGCAAATTTAGTCATTTTGTTAATTAAAGATGACAACTAATTTTTTTGCATTTATATCTATGCAAGGACTTATCTATATAAAAAAAGTTTTGAAAATGCTTCATTAGATTATTTTTAATGAGAAATTAGTTAAAATAATGCATAACATAATGCAGACGCGTGCACGGTTGTTGTTCATTGCCGGAGTTTCAAGTAATTCCTTCGAGGAACCTGACCGCATCCACTGGTCTTTTCCAAAGATCTTCTATTTTGAGTGTCGTTGGATGTTGAGGTGAGGGCATATGAAAAGATGCCCCTGCATATGCCATATGCATAGGGGCATAATGCCCCTGCGGTGGGGGCATTCATTTTTAACAGAGTTGTTGATTCTGGATTTGAATGGAAATGCTCTCCCCTCGCCCAATAATGAAAATTATGGCACCATTTTGACCTATTATGACGCCGCCATCAGGAATTTTTTGCTGTTCAGCCGATTTCAATGCATTTAGGCCATTTTAGACCTATTTTTAATTAAATTTCGCTTTTTTATCCCTTTTTTCTTCTTTCCTTCTTTTTTCCCTTTTTTTTCTTTTCTTCCTGCTTGCCCCCCCCCGTTTTATTGCCTCCTCCCCGTTTTAAAAAAAAATTGGCCTCCCCCATTTCGGAATTTCCACCCTTTATAAAAAAACCCCAAGGGGGGGGGGCAGTGCACAGGTCTCCATAATAGAATGTTTTCTGTCCAAACGATAATTTTTGGTGTAAATATTTCGCCAAAATCAGGATTAAGCTTGCCAAACATTTTTTTCTTCATTTTATGTGTTTGGCCACAAAAAGTTTTTTTTTGTACATAAAACTCAATATCTCAATATATAACCGCACAAATATTAACAAACAAGGTATCAAATGAAACTATAAAGCTCTCTTATTCTTCTAAGCATTTTGTAATTTAAAATTTTTACCGATTAAGCTATCTTTATCAAGTACAGCATCACCGAAAAAATACCAATTTTAAAGGATTAATCTCCTGAGTCCTGAACATATTTTGACAAAAAAATGTGTGGGCTGCTGGAAACTGGACTAAAGTTTTCACGAAAAATCATCGAAAAGTCAAAATGTTTGTGTCTGTACCGCATTTTAAAGCGATAATTCAGATTTTATGACTCAACAATGACTGTTTTGATTGTTGAAATGTTAATTAGAATTAAAACAAAAATCCTTACGCCAACATCGTGTCGTCTGAACAAAAACTGTCGGTTCAGATTGGAAATTTCTATCTGGTCCATATCTGTTACTTTTATCTGGCCATTATCCCCACAACCCAGCCCAAGCATTGCAAAATTTTTTAAAAGTTCGCAACCTACAAAAAATAAATTAATTTAAAACTAAAAATAAAATTTAAAAATTTTTAAAAATCATGTCAATTATATCACCTAGCGTCAATCATAAAACGACGAGGAGTGTTGCATACTATAATAATGTGATAAATTAAAATAAGAGATAACAAAACTATTATGCATAGGACTTCCTCTTAACATAAGTGTTCCTCTCCCTAGGATGCCAATTTTCGGCGTAACCTCCCCCTCCCCTAACCTAACCTTGACTCCTCCTCTCTAGTAAATTTCAAAAGTTTGTTTTTTATTATGTAAGGTCTTTCCGGACAGCGTTCTTAAGTTTGGAAAATCGCGATTTTCGGCATACGTATGTTTTTTTAAATAATGCTGCCAAAATTTAAACTGCTTAGCTCGTCTTTCTTATCTGTTTTACTCCAGACACTGGTCATTCTGCCCAGCAGTTACTTCTTTTAGTCAAGGTATGTGTACTTCACAACCAACCATGTGATTATAACTTTAAGAACATACCAATAGCACCAGCGCCGACAACAAACCATCTCTGATTGCCCAGATGCGTCTGGAAATCCCAACCAAAAACCGCCGCCTGGCCGTCGTATCTATGCCCACGCTAAATTTTAGTTTAAATTTTCAAAGAAAATTATAAAAATTTTTAAAATTCCACACTTTAGCCAAAATTTAAAATTTTTGTGTTATAAAATAATTTTTTAACATTTTTTATTTCACATAAATTTTAGTTAAAATTAAAAAAAGAATAAACGTTAATACAGCTGTAAACTACACTGTTTTTGACCTTATAACGTAATCTAATGTTTTTAGTGGTAAAAACCACTAACATTAGATTACGTTATAAGGTCAAAAACACGTTTTCTTTGTTGAAAATTACACTAGCAGACATTGGCGCAGCCTGGATTTTACAAAAGTGTGTTTCGAGACCTTTCAGACCCTCTGGCTATACCCACGCTGTAAATCAAAGCAGATGAAAAAAAATTACCGAGGCCATGGCCATTGCTCTACGCGGCTGGAAATTTTGGGAGGGGGAAGGTACATAAATCAAATCAACCAAACAGGTTGTTTACTTTACTTACTGTGTAGTACTTATTGCTTATTACAATTATTGAACTTGTAAATAACGATAGGCACAGCACAACATAAATAACGAGAAATATGTATGTATACTATGAAACATGACCACTGAGCGAAGCGAAGTGGAAATTTTTTTTTTCATTTCGGGGATCAATTGTGGTACCAAAATCATTTTATAGTTTGCGCCTCGCTAATTGCTCGGTGAAAAAAAAATTTTAAATTTATAGCCTTTGAAAACGCAGACCTATGCTCGGTCTGAAAATGCCCCCACTCCCGTTTTAATGGAGGATTTGCCCCCCGCCCAAAATTGATAGGTACCCAAAAATTATGGCGCCATTTTTGACCTATTATGACGCCATCATCGCGAAATTTTTTCAGTTTTTAGCTTATTCCAATGCATTTTAAGCCAGTTTAGACCTATTTTTACTTTACTTTTGCTTTTTTGTTCCTTTTTTTCCCTGCTTGCCCCCCCATTTCAAAAAAGTTGCCCCCCCCGTCCCCGTGTCCCCCCCAATAAAACCCCGGGGGAGTGCAAAGGTCTGAAAACGACGAAATTTTCTCATCTGGCGATCATTTGGGGAGGGGGGAGGGGCGGGGCGGGCGGTCGTCTGTCATCCCTGGTCACATCTCTGTTATACTACTTGTAATATTTTGTTTTACACAGAAAAACATAGTTTTTATTTTTGACTCAATTTATTTATTTTAACTCAAAATTTTTTATTATAGGCATTATATCAATATTAATTAATTATAACCATTATAGGCTAAGACACATTGCACTCTGATAATATTGATTGTTTTGTTCATATTCTTATGCAGTATTTAGCTGTTTAATTAGTCCTTAGTAAAGGTGGCCTTGCGTATCCTGCTTTATGCGAAATACACAAGCTTTAAGTTTTTTTTACCGGCTGACATTGAGCTTCCGTGAGGGCTTCTTCAGAGAACTGGCTCCATTCCGCCTGCGGTAGGCATTCCAGAGCGTCGAAATAGAACCACTGCTTGATCGGGCTGAACTTACCCGTCACCGCCTTCATGGCCTCTTGAGCCGCCACGCCGCCCAGAAATCCCGCCATGGGACAAAGGTTACCCTAAAAAAACAACAAAATTATAAACGAAAAAAAAATTTTTTTTTTGAAGGTGAAGGCGGAAAAAGCGGTCCGATGTACAAAAAACACTTCTCAAACAATAATTATGGTTGTTTTCAAAGCATAATACTACATTCTATTGAATAAAATGTACTATTTAGCTATAAAAAGGGTATAGGTATAAGTTTCTCTTATACATGAGCATCGACTGGAAAGCTAGGAGGTAACAAAACCCCGATAAATGGGCCCTGTAAAAACCAGAGGTGTCCAGCCAGGGAGTGTTTACGAGCAGTTGATACTATTTCCCTATCTTTTTATACTATTTCCCTATCTTTTTTGGGAGGGTTGACCCCGGTCAACCAGTTTGAAATTTTGAGAGGGGAGGAGGTCGAGGGGTACCGGCATCGTTTCTAAAAAACATCTATTTAATTAAAATAGGCTATTTGTTTGTAAAAGGTGTACAAATGTACTAGTTTTTTTGTGAAAAATCGTGTTTGTAAAAGCTAAATTTGACTTAAATCGATATTCTAAATTTAATTGGGAAAAAAAGGGCAAAGGAGGTACATTTTGAGAATTCCAGAAGGGGATAAAGAATCAAAATAAAAAATATCAGGGGCGTGAGCTAGAAAGGCGGCTTTAGATTTTTTTAAAAGTGGGATAAATAATAAAACACCAATACATAAGGACAAGTCTTAAAAATTGCTATTATGGGAACAAGTAACAATTTTTTGAGAATAGGTAAATTTAATTTATCAACTTACCTAATTTTTTTCTAACCTTTGTACCCCATATTTAAAATTTAATACAGTGGGTCGTTATGTTAATTAAGCTAAGCTAATTTTTTTTTACATGTAAAGATTTAAACCTCAGCTTGGTAACTAAGAGCTCGACACAATGATTCGTCCAGTTCATCCACTTTGCAGGCCGCCGATTGGTTTATTTCTTTAGCTAATCTGATCATTTTTTCTGCATCTTCCTAAATTAATGAGTAAACAAAGTATTAATTTAAATAACGAGTGAAGTGTTTTCGACCTAAAATGAAGATTTTTATGCTTTTTTCCTTTAAAATTGATATAAATAAAATAACGTACTTCAGAAAAAATTGCGTTTCTCGGTATTTAACCCCCTCCCGCAAAAAAACCAGGTTTCCTCTCCGTTTCAACTTTCTCTTGGCTTCTAGCTTAATACTTTCAGCTTAATTGCGTTATGTAATTGCTTTTTCTATTGTTATTTATGTTTCCTATTGTTATGTTTTCCCTTTTTTTTCTAATTATAATCCCCGTACCTGGTTTCTGGGTCGGGGGAGACGCCCCTCGCATGCGGTGAAGGCGTGTAACGCCTGCCAGGCGATATGAAGCTGCGGCGGTCGCTCCAATTTCGCGAAATCACTGTCCAAGATTTCCGGAGCCGCAAGGGAATCTTTTAGGCACTTGAATTCCAAAATCTTTGGCATTTTCACCTGTTTGGCTTTACCACCCTCTTTGTATTCGCTTAGTTTTTGTGCTGCGTCGCCCAAGCTGAATTTCGCCGGACCTAATGTTAATTTTAATTTTTAGAAAATTTTCGGAAAAATCCTGACAGCGACAACATACAGCTTGCAGTACTGTTAACCCGTAATGTAGGCAGCGTGGGGATGGGGCGTTTGTATCTCCAAAAATCCAAAAACTAACGACATCCCTTAAAAATTTGGGGTACTCCAGACACCAACCAACCCTCTCCCAAAAAAATCGTTAGGATCCAGTATTAAAAACGCTAAAAATGTTGTATTACGAAAATTTGGTCATTTTTTTTATTGATTTATTATTGGACGGAATTAACAAATTTAAAATTCACACTTTTTGCTACCTAAACTTCCTTGCTGCGAAGCTTCGTCAACTACGACTTCTATTAACGATTTCAAACTACTTAGGATACCCGTTTTTAATAACCAATAAATTATTGGTTATTATTGATAATAATTAATCCAGTTTATTTTGCGAGCCTATGACTACTTGTCGGGCGTAGAGAAAATAAAACGTTACAGTGGCGAAAAATTATTAATTTTATAGCACAGCAAAAATTTATACAGAGCGAAATTCGTTTTCAAGAGTATAGTGGGCTATTAGCTTGATTTAAAACAAATATTCATTAAATTACAAATATAATATAGTTTTATACTATTAACACATCACACAAGGGATACATTGAGATTGCTTGAGAAAAAAAAACCGAAAAATTAAAACAATAACAACAGTTTTAAGCAATAACCAAACATAACGTGGTTATCTATTTTTAGTGGACTTGCCCGCTGGAGCAGTGTACAAAAACTCATGGATAAATTCGTCACAGGCTAAATACCCCCCATAAAGATTATAAAATTCTCGGTGAGGTTATTAATTCCTCCAAGAAATAATGCGTTCGTTTGCAAAACTTTTAAATTTTTGCATTCTAAAAAAGCATAGTACTTTTCTTTAAATAAAACACTTTTTGCGATAAAGTTTAGCTTGATTTTAAGGTTTTTCTTAGCTTGGGAACAAGTTTACTGTCTATTGATGTTTAAAACAATCTAACAGACTAAAACAAATCTAAGCTTGCAAATGCATTTTTTAAATTTTATGAGGAATCAACAATATTTCATGGAGAATTTGTTGGGGATTTAACACAGGTTACATTGAAATTCTATGTCAGCCCGGAAGGCGGCCATTCTGTACCTTTAACTTTAATCTGAATAGGTTCGCAGTCGTTCAGCTCTGTCATGCCCTGAACTTCGGAGAATGTGACCCAGTCTCCGTCTTCGAATCCGTGAAATTTATCCTCTAGACAGGTAACGTCTCCCGTAGTCTTATCAATATGCTCAATTAGCACCTTAAACAAAATTAAAATTGGTCATAAACCCAAATATAATTTAATGAAACAAATATTAATGTATTTTAATGCGGAGATTTCAGATGATGAGTAAAGATGATGAGTAAATTGCACTCGAGAAAAATAACGAAATAGTAAAAATTGGAATACGTTTATGGTTCACTCCGGGGATGTTAGGGAGGGATCAAGACTCCTCTGAATTTCAGAAAATTGAAGAATAAAATATAAATGACTTGTAACCACCTCAAAATCAAATAAATGATTTTTGTCCTATTTTTGTAAATAAAAAAACATTGTAAGAATGCCCATAGGTGTTTTTAGTCGGGTCCGCTAGGGGGGGTCCACCCCCGGGTGGAAGGCCAAAATTTTTTTGGGGTGGGGGGAGTCCGGACCTCCTGGCTTTTTAGGGGGGTCGACGCCGGGAGCAAAATTTCAAATTTAGGGGGGTCAGGGGGGTCCGATTTTAACAGTTTTTTAAATATCAATAATTTAAGTGTTTTAGGTCTAATATTGAATTTTTTAAACTAAAATAGCCTATTTAGGCCTAAGAAGTGTATTTAAACACTGTTTTGAACTAAAAAACCGTGTTTCTGAAAAACTAAAAACTAAAAAAAACTAATAAACTAAAAAACTAAAATTATTTCTGCAAATTGGTCAGGAGGGTGGTCAGCCTCGCTGGAGGAGGTCAGGCTGAACCGCTCTCAAGCTTTGGGGGGGGAGGCCACCTGGATTTTTTCTAGGGGAGGGGTCCGAAATTTTGGCTCTAGGGGGGTGGACCCCTCTGTACCCCCCCCAAAAAAAAAACACCTATG